>JANVCQ010000003.1:14510162-14520595 GCA_025531925.1 Erythroxylum plowmanianum | reverse complement strand
CGTGGATACCGTTAGAGACGGTCTCCTTTGGTCGTTAGGTTTGAGTTTGTTATATAGACACATGGATCCTGGCTTTCAGGAAGGTCCCGGAACAAAAAGTTTTGTTTTTCCGCACCGTGGGCATGTGATGCTCACACCGGGATGTTCCTACAATAACCTAATAGTGTGGTTGCTAGCAATGAAAATGAACATGTTTATTATATGAGAATTAGGTATTAAAAAAGGATAAATATCCTTAAAGAATCATTTTGTAATTTCAATTTAGTAAGTGAAAAACTATAACGTATCTTGGGTCCCAAAAAACCTTAAACGGTAAGCATGTAATTGATTACACTTATAGAAGTACATCATCGAATGATAAGAAAATTCTTTGTAATAAAAATAATGTGCATATTGTTGAGCCATTGCCTATGTCATCATATGAGCATATAGACTCCAATTATAGGCATAGAAGCTTCAATGCTCCTGTATCATCTTCAATATCCAAAGCTAAAAATAAATTCCATGTATATATGTATGGTTCATAACCTAAACCTAGAAGACATGGTTCCTATGGTAAAAACATGAAAAATTTTCATGTAAGGACACACCAAAAGAGCATGTAACACTTCTACACTCGTATAGGGGTAAGGGCATAGGTAGGTGAATTCCTTGAATTCATGAAAACCCATGGGGGTTTTTGGAATGTTATTTAGAGTTATTTGACCTTGTGCTAGGCACAAAGACATGGTTTTGCATTGGTGGCTATTAGAAGGCAACACTGCTCAACTTACTTTATTCAAAGTTTTGCCTTCTTTGATCAATTGGGTCATTTAGAAAACAAATTTTTTGTAAAGCTTAAAGGCGCTAAGATTAATATTTCTCCTTATATTTTTGATATTATATAGGCTATTGGTTTTATCTTGTAGGAAACTCTATCCCTATCAATCTCTGGGCTTAATTGGCAAGAGGTGGTTATGGTAATAGGAGGATATATAAGGCTAATGACTATAAATATTGTTCAATGGATCCCTCTACTAGCTGGTTTCTATGAGATCAACACTGATGGAGCATCTAAAGGCAACCCTGGCAGAGGAGGTGCATGGGGCATTTAAGAGATTCAGCAGGTGACCCCATTTTAATATATTATTTGGCCCTTAGTGATATCACATGTGTCTAGGCTAAGATTTAAACTTTACTACAAGGTTTAGAATTATGTGTAGAGATACTAGAAGATTCCTAATTGCTAATGGAACTTGACTCTAAGGTAATTATGGATATGCTTAATCATCATTACCAGATTCCATGGCGAGTGAAGCCCCTCATTTGGGAGGTACATCATTATACTTTTGTGAAAGAGATTTAACATTATTTTAGGGAGGCTAACTATTAACCCCTTAACACATGAAGGCACTTGATAGCTAGCGGGAGACAGATCTTAGGTAGAAGGTTAGTTGGATCATAGTATGGCGGTGGCATGCAGAAGCACCAAGGTGACTTAGGAAGTTAGATTAAACATGGTGCGAGTTTTGGATCGTGTATGAGCTAACATAGCTAAGTCTAAGTTCTTAATAGACTAAAGACTTAATGGATGCTCAAACGGATGGACCATAGCTAATGGAGTTAACATAGGTAAGCATTGGATTAGACCAATGTGCTATGATTGGCTTTGGCTTGGATGACTCATTATTAATAGATAAAGATCATAGGGATCTTAGATGATGTGGCGAATAAGATCATGCAGAATAAACATTAGCACTAAAGGATAAAGACCATATAGGAGGATCATCTGAAGAAAATGTACATCTTCATGGATAGGGATAGATCATATGTAATCTTTTATCATGTTAGGTGGGATGTATTGATAGAGTCCTGTTTATATGGGAATGTTATTTCATAGGATAATGATCTAATCTGATATGACAATGCGATCATCGGTAGCAGAGTTCTATTAGTATTCTAACTTATTCCCTAAACCATCATTCCTATATAGCTCATTTGAGCTTACTCCTCACACATAAAGGTGAGAGAGCATTCCTTTGTGTGCTTTGAGGAAAGTAATAAAGGTTTAGCATTATTTTTATATCTCTTCTTTTCTTCTACTGTTGTCATTATTAATGCTTTTGTTGTTTTTTACAAGCGTGAGAGTTAAGAAGACCTTTGTAACAATTGGTATCAAAGCCATAATTTTGAGATGGCAAGAGGCAACAATTTGATGGAGCATGTCAATAGAGTGGAGGAACTCATTGGCCCAATTCCTCGAGGGGAGTAGGAGGTCACTTGGTACAACACTTTGATGGAGATGTTGGCAGAGCAAATTCAGGCATTGTAATATTAAATAGCTTAATTGATGAAGGCCCAAGAGGATACTAGGTTCAAGATGACGATCCTAAGGCATGCTATTTTAACACAGGAGACTGGATGTGTCGAGAGCACCATGGTGAAGGTATGTGAGCCTAAAGTATTCAAATGTTTTTAGAACACGAAGGAATTCGAGAACTTTCTATGGGATTTGGAGAAATACTTTTTGGCTGTGAAGATACTCTATGATGAGAAGGTCAATATGATGGCCATGTACTTGGATGGTGATGCCAAGCTTTGGTAGAGGACAAGGACCTCTGTAGAGATCTATATAGGTCCCATCATCATGTGGGACAAGATCAAGAATGAGTTGAAGGATCAATTTTTTCCAATGAACACTTCTTAGCTCATGACGGATACCTTAAAGAAGCTAAAATATGACTAATCTGTAAGAGTTAAAAAGTTTAGTTCTCTAATGTTTGACATTGATAATATGTCTAACGTGAGCAAGCTCTTCAACTTCTTGTCCAAGTTACAATCATAGGTGTAAATAAAGTTGTAGAGGCAAAATGTAAAGGACATCATTAGTGCAATCGTAGCTATTGATGCTTTGGTGGACTTTCGAGTGACAAAGAAAACTAAGGCTGGTTCCTCAAATTCTTCCAAGGATAAAGGCCTAACCCGATAGGAGAAAAGTGAGGGGACAAGAAGAATGACTTTAATAAGGGAGACTTCAAGGGGAAAGGTAAACAAAACGATGGTTCAATAGTGGGGAGACATCCTCCAAAAAGGGCAAACTTGCTTGTTACCTATACAATATTCTATATTTTATAAGAGAATGTCTAAGGAAGGAGAAGCTGAATGCGTTGATCGTTATGAAGAAGAGGAGGATTCAGAGGCGGTTCTAAATTCAATCACCTTGTTGAACGCAGTTAAGAGTGAGTCTAACTCTTTTAACAAGTTAATGTATGTAGGGATACAAGCTAATAAGAAGCAGGTATCTACAATGATAGATATTAGTGCCATGCACTAATTCATAGGGGAAAGGATGGTCCATAAGTTAGGGCTCAAGGTGTCGAAGACCCCGATAAGGACAAAAACCCCTATGAGTATGACATAAGTGGTGGTAGGAGTTGTTTACATCATCCCAGTAAGTGTAGGGAGTTGACGTACCAAGTTCAATATACCACTTGAAGTTTCTAGTTGATGCTGGGGATTGATTTCTTGAAGGGAGCAAAGGAGGTGTTACATCTAGGTTTGGAAGGTATGATGATCATGCATAAGAAAAGTTCCTTCTTTATTAACTATTGTAGATCTAATGGTAGAATGACGAATGATACAATGATGGTAGCACATGTGTCGATTATAAGCATTGAGAAAGGGTTGAAGAAAGTTATAGAGACCTATCTTGCTGCCATGTGGGAGATTAGTGAGGACCACGTGGTGAATGTCTCAAATCCGGTTACAAGTTTGTTGAAGGAGTTTCTAGAAGTGATGCTAAAAGAATTTGCTGAATACTTTTCCCCTCGGTAAAAGATAGATCATGGGATTGAGTTAGTTCCTAAAGCCATCCTGCTTGCTCATGCCTTATATAGGATGTCCCCAATAGAATTGAGGGAGCTTTGAAAGCAACTTGGTGAGTGGTTAGAGGCAAGGTTCGTCAAATGATCTAAAGTCATATATGGTGCCCCAGTGCTGTTCCAAAAAAAGCAATATGGAACACTTCAGATTACATGAAGTATTGAACTTTGAATAAGGTAACAATGAAATACAAGTATTTGTTCCCTTAGTTCAATATTTGATGGACAAATTGTCGAGGGTTGAGGTTTCACAATGATGGATCCTTGGAGTGGGTATTAGCAAGTGCAGATAGTTGAGGGGTATAAACAAAAGACAACGTGTGTGACTAAGTATAGATATTATGAATTTTTAGTCATGTCGTTCAGATTGATTAACACTCTTGCACCGTTTTACAACTTAATGAATGATGTGTTGTATGATTTCCTTGATGAGTTCATGGTGGTGTATCTCAACGACATCATGGTGTATAGCACAAATATGGATGAACTTATGGAACACTTGAGGAAAGTGTTCGAGCGACTGAAGCAACACAAGCTCTATGTGAAGATGGAGAAGTGTGAGTTTGCACAGCCAGAGATCAAATTCTTGGGTCACTTGGTCAACAAGGGTCAGGTCAAAATAGATCCAAAAAAGGTGAAGGCAACGGTTAAGTGGTAGGTTCCCATGACAATTTGAGAATTATGAAGTTTTCTTAGACTGGTGAACTGTTATAGGCAGTTTATAATGGGATACTCAAATAAAGCAACGTCATTGGTGGACTTGCTAAAGAAAAAGCAAGAGTGGTGTTCGTCGGGTGCACGTCAGGAGGCATTCGAAATGCTTAAAGTCGCTATCTCAATCAAATCTATATTAAAGCTACCTAGAGTTTGATCTTCCATTTAAGGTACACATACATGCATCTGACAAAACCAATGGTGGAGTCCTAGTACAAGAAGGTCATCCTGTAGCATTTAAGAGTCGAAAGCTCAGCGATGCATAGTAGCAATACTCGATGCGTGAGAAGGAGATGCTCGCAGTGGTATATTACCTTGAGTCATAGCGAGTGTATTTATTGGGAACAAGGTTCATTTTTTGTACAAATATTGTCGCTAACACATTTTTTAATACCCAAAAGAAGATTTCCACAAAGTAAGCCTAGTGACAGGAGTTCCTTACTGAATATGACTTTGTATGGGAGCATAAACTAGTGAGGCACAACAACATGATAGATGCCTTAAGTTGGAAGGAGGTGTTTGCAGCCTTATATGCCATTACTAAGGTGGAGTCTAACCTATTGGAGCAAATCTGTGGTGCCCCAGTACCCCCTAGGAGGATAAGGGAATGCCACACCGGAGTTACAAACAGAAACAAACATTGCAATGCAGAAGCATTTCAAAACATACCACACATTCATTACAAGCATTTCTAGCAATTTAAACAAACATACATTACATATCATAAGTTCGGAAACCAACCTATATTATGGTTATTACAAACCTTCACACAAATTCAAATACAAGCTAAAAATCAAAACTGAAAATACATTTTGACAAGCAAAAATCAATCTCCTTTGGCTATTACGGTTGACTTGTACCAATCCTTATGTCCTTCTCTCTGAACCTACATGGGGCAAATCCACTATGCTAAGCATATAAAAGGTGAGTAATAACTAAACTATGTGTCATCAACAGATATTGAATCATTTTATACAAAAGCATCTTAACATACTAAAACTCAGAGTAGAATAAGATTTATTAATGAAAACACTTCGCATACTAAAGTTAGACATTTTAATAGTAAAACAGAATATACATAATATAGAACATATTTTCAAAATAGGGTGTTAACCCATCGAATCAAAAACATGCTTTGTTTATTATCAAAGCTTATTAGACATTAAAGTCCAAAATGAGTTAGACTGTAAATCTATGAATACAAGTGGGTAACAGGGCATATACAAACGAAGACCAAAGTCTCGACATCGAAGTGTCATAGAGGGAGACCGAAGTCTCGACACTGAAGTGTCACAGATGGAGACCGAAGTCTCGACATCGAAATGTCACAGAGGGAGAATGAAGTCTCAAAATCAAAGTGTTTAAGAAGTAGCTGTAGACCCCTCTAGGCATGCCTATTTACCCATAACTAGGACTTGATAGTTACAAAACCAAACAAGTTCATTTCATGTGCATAATAATTAGTCAATCATATTTTCATGCATCAAACATTTCAGACATTCATTGTCCAGAGGTTCAGAACACAATAAGCATAAAACAAAATTCAATTCAGTACTAAACATAACAAAATAAAATGTGAGCATCATAAATATTATTGATAGTCATTCCCTTTTGCTTAATGTCTTGAAGTTCCGGCGATATCTAGAAATGGCCACTCTACTTGCTTTTTTATATACAATCAAACACAATTTCATATTACCAAATTGTTCATGTAACTAAATAAGCACATTTAAGAATTTACCATGTAACATGCATGTTCAATGACATATTTCCAGGTATATCTCCTTACTAAACTGATGTAAACATCAATTGTATTCCAAAAGTTCCAGAATTCATACACTCATTCACTATTCCAAATTTTTTTGTCAAACAATCATTCGGGTCTACTTTGGATGATCATTTAGATCAAGAAAATGTAATATTTAAGCAAACTTCATCCTATAAATTTGTCCCCCTTTTTCTTAGCTTTCAACTGATTCCAACGTCATACAATTTCGTTCAATATACTGAAATTTATACTCAAAAGACTTTAGAGTGTTCTAAAACTACAATAGAATTCTCAATTCAATTTCAGAACTTATTTTAGAATTTTTAAAACTAGAGTTATAGTTTTATCTCTTCATGAAAATTGTATGCTTATATCTCTAGTTTAATCAAAATCAATAACTAACTCATTTTGAAATCTACATATCAAGATATAAGCAAAATACTGAAGTATGATTAGTAAAATCATCCCAGTTATCATACTTCAGCTCAGTCACAATTTCATCTTAAATTCTTCTATCAATCCATTTCATATGGTCATAATTTTTGGTGGAGATGAATATAAATTTCATATGAGTCTATTGGTTCAATTACCATGTCAATTAGATCTCTGAAGAAGAAGTTATAACAAAAAGATCAAAGTATGTTTAGAAAACAACCCCCTTTAGAAAGCATGGAAGTCACGATCATGTGCTTGCACGGCCGCAACATTCCAGATGGACTAACGATATTATGATTGTGCAAAAGCACGATCATGACTCGCCATGCCCCTCAAAAGCCATCCCCCTCAACAAAGTCACGATCCTTCTTCACCTAAGAATTTCTTTTTCTTCTTTCATTCTTGAAATCTTTATTTCTTCATCTTAATCCATCCTTAATTCATATTCCCTTCATTTTACAACCATGTAACTTATCTTTTGCTAAAACAAGTCAAAATTCAAGATCAAAAATTCAAACTTCAAAAACCAAAATCATACACGTATTTTACCATCTTCAACTTTCTCTCTCTACTGTTAAAGTTGTAACAATGTCAGTTCATAAACCAAAACATAACCTATAGCCATACAGTTCTACTCCTGTTCAGTCCTTCTTACTCTTATACCACCCAAAACTCAAGATTCATCACAGTCATCTAAAACTCACATACGGTTCTTTTCCTATATAAATACTGTACTTTTTATTTTTCTGAATGTCTTCAAATTCATTAAATCTCACTTAACACATTCATAACATCACTGAAGCTATCCTTCTCACCCACCTCATTTTCTGCTTTAGTCTACTTCACTAAGTTTCTCTTTAAACTACATTCAAATCGATATTTCACTTCTTACACATTCCACTGTACATTATTATCAACTCATCTTTCTCATCATTATCGCCAAGTTTGCTTCATTCATAACTCATCCGTGCATTCATTTCCAACATGTAAAACATCATCAAACTCATTCATAGAACTCAGAAACTTAAACTTCACTTACATTGTATTCAGAAAATCATCAGTAGTGAAAGTGAAGGTCAAAGTTTGGTGAGCCATTTCTACTGTGATATCGTGTTTTAAAAACTCATTAACATGTGGCCCCACTACATGTGAGCCATTTGTCATCCATATAGAAATGCTACATGGTAAAATACCATTGGTCTATTTTTCCTAGTCTAAAATCTAAATATTCAAAATTTTCAGAAATTTCCCAAAATTCACCAAAAATTCTAATCATAATATGCTACAGAAAAACAACACTACTTTGTTTCAAAACTACTGATTTTGAAGTAGTATTCACCAACACAACCACACAACAACAAAAAATGACTCATTAACAACCCAAATAAACATCCACACTAAAATCAGTATATCCAACATAACTGTTCACATATAAAAATTAAAGACAAAAAAAATGACACAAAAATAGTAAATGGAAAACCATCCTTCACATGAATAACCCAGCACAATGGAAGCAGTGAAAGAATGCAAGAAGATGAGCAGATGGAAGAAGATGCAAAGAGGAGAATACGAAGACCACCGAAAAATTGAAGAAGATGACAAGGGGGCTTCAGGTTTTCTGTTTTTATTAATAATAAAATGACATCATTTTACTATAAATTTAAACAACAATATTGACAACGTTTGATTTTACAAATAGAATTGTATATCGGTAATTACTAACAGAATTATTTCCATCGGTAAAATTTATCGCTCATTTCTACCACCAAACATTGTTATCTAATTTTGATGGCAAAGTTTCACAGATAAATTTCCTCCATATTTACCGACAGATTCTTCTTTCGTCAAAAAATATCATTTTTCGCGACAAGTTTACCAATGGAATTAATTTTCGGTCGCTAATTTACTACAAAATTTTGTCCGTAAGTAATTTGTAATATTCTCATAGTGTATAATTAATTTAATTTTAATACAATGAAATATCTCATATTTGGTCTTTAAGTTTCTTAAACTTTATAATTAAGTCCAAATCAATTAAATTGATTTTTCTTTCATAAATTATTCTTTGATATATGACCTATTAAGTTCCTAATATATTGGCAATGATTATAAATTCTAATTCTAATTCACAATTAGAATCAAATAAGTTGAAACCCCTTTATTTTATCTTTAGTTGTCCATTCAAACAATTTATAATCATAGATCAAGATTAACATCTAGCAATATGTTGTGACCACCTAAATATTAGGAATATTAAAATGGTTTGATTTAACTTGTCTATGCATGGTTATGATGTATAATTTAATCCTTTCATCATCCAATATTCCAATTAGACAGAGTATTGATATAGTGACTACTTTTTTGGTCTAATCATGTCCATTCTTGCTAATTACTATTTGATTTGTTATTGAAATTTGAAAAAAAAATCAAATGCCAATTCACTTTGGCCAGAGAATTCTATAAATCACTACTAATCAAGAACAATAGAATATTATCTCTAATAACTTTAGAGTGACGAATCCTTTATTGACTTACTCAACTATCTCTGTATAGTTCATACTGGATCTAAGTACTACCGACCGAATTATCCTAGGACAGTTTATAAGTAGCATCAAAATAAAGTAATTTTCATACGAGATACCTTGGTAATCCCAAGTCTAAGGATCAATTATACAACCACACTATGAGAAAATCCATAGACACATAAGTAATACTCCATTCGTGATTCTCATATTCGGGTCAGTTTAGTGATTTATTCTCTAATAATCATTCATACATTATTTTAAGTATCTCCATACTTTAATTTATGAGATTAATTACTTTCTTCATGAGGAAGAAACATAATATATTCTAGTTTTATAGTTTCAACAATATCCCGTCTTGTTGAAATTGCAACTAGGAACAATTGGGAACAATACGTAAATTAATTAGAATATTATAATTATGATCTTATCATAATTTTAATAACATAATAATTATTCCAAGGATTTTATCTTTAGTATTAAAATATCAAATGCAATTAACTTAATACACATAGATAGAGAATGCCTTTTCATTAATAAATAATAATGTTATCTATGAAATTGCATCCAAATGATTCGCTACAAGGACATAAACTAACAATCTCCCACTTGCACTAACGTGAATCGCCTAGGTATCTAATACCATATCCATCCATATGTTGATAATGTCTCTTTTGAGATAGGGGCTTAGTGAGAGGATTTACAAGATTCTCTTTAGTAAGAACCAAGATTTTAAAAACCAGACCGGACCGTCCGATCCGATTGGAAAAGTTTGAACTGATCAGTGGTTCGGTTCGATTTCATCTAACAACCTCTCTGTATAAAAACTGACTGGTTTAAACTTTTTCTAGTCGAATCGAATGGTCCAGTCCGGTTTTTAAAATTGGATTTCATTAACAATTACTTTCTCTCGTTGGTTTTATGGTTCCAATTGCGGGTTGGACCATACAAAGCCACCAGTTCTATGTATCAATCTTAAACTCTCGGTTTTTTGGTATTTACCTCTTTCTTTTTTGACTTAAAACTATATATAGATCTTTGTAAAATAATTCTTAACTATAATATCTTTTATTGTTATTATATAAAAATTATTAATTCTATATTATTAAATTTTATATTGTAAATGAATATTAA
>JANVCQ010000003.1:14446401-14457156 GCA_025531925.1 Erythroxylum plowmanianum | reverse complement strand
AAAGTGTCGTGTATGGCTTGCCAAGGTTAGGTTAATTATATAAAACCTAAGTCTAAGACATAAGTAGGCAAGTGACATTTATTCAAACTTAAAAGTGTCATGTATGGCTTGCCAAGGTTAGTTTAATTATATAAAACCTAAGTCTAAGACATAAGTAGGCAAGTGACAAATGTCACTTGCCACTTGTCTTATTTTTAAGCACTCTTAAGGTCTCTTTCCAAATATAATTTAATTTCTACTCCAAATTCCAATGGCTCATATCAAAAATTCCTAAAATCATGTATCAAATTTTTCAGTGCCATTGGACAGTCATTTCCAGTACCGAAAATCCAATCAGTCCACTACTTGGCAATTTTTTTTCGGTCCGGAAATTTTTTCCGAAATTTTTCAGAAAAATTTCTAAAATTCTTCAAAAATTTATAACACACAAAAATTCACTCCAATTAAATTTTCAAGCACAAAAATCATATTTTTCACAAAAATCACATTTATGACCAAATATACCGGGAAATGTCATGAATGCATGTACAGTTCTTTACGTATGCAAAAATCACTATTTACGTGTATGTGTATGCATAAACACGTCAAGACAATCTTAAACACTCAAAACCCGTTCTAAATGACCATTCTACCCTTCCCCTCGGGGATGGGATGTTACATAATGGATTCGATTTGGAGTTGAATTACATGAAAGGAGTATGGTCTGGGTTCATTTATGGCTCGGTTGGTTTTGGTTCATTGGTAATTCGGTTGATTGATAATTGATGACTTGATTTATGTTAAATTTTTTAGTTCACGGCATGCATTAAAAGTTAGAAAGGCTTTCTAATTTCAATTCAAGTTTTAACTTAACTTTATCATGCATGATTTAAAAGTTAGAAAGGCTTTAAAGTTTCAACTTAACTTAAAACTACTGAGAATGTAAATTAGAAAGAATTCAAATAAATAATTAATTGACATAATCTTAAATTTATTGAAGTAGTATTTAGATATTGGTAGATAATTAATTAAGTATAATAATAACTTGGTCGTGGTTTTGTGGAAAAACCGAATATGAACTTTGTAATTGTAATTATTTTATATCTTTAAACTGTCTTTAGTTTTTATCCCAAAATTAGTCCATCTCTTTAAGGATTCAAGACTCTTGCATGTCAACCTTTATTTATCCTAAAATTAATCCATCTCTTAGTCTCTGCATATTCAAAATCTAATTTCTTATTATTATATTTTTATATCATTTATAGTACTTTGGCATTAACTCTTCGAATAAGCGTGAAAGTTTTTTAGATCATCTTAATGACAAAAATTATTTAGCTTTTGCATTCTATTTCAAGATATTTATTAAAGGCAAAGATTTATGAATATATGTCAATGGCAAAATCAAATCCTAAAAAAACAAGAGTAAAGATGAAAGTGAAGTTAAGAATGTTTAAGTCATGACTTGAATTTTTAGATTCATCGAACCATCATCTTAAATCTTTGAACGATACTTTGATTTTAAATTTAGCATGAATTTACTACTCTCTAATAGAAAAGTCTATCTATTTTTGGATTTTACTTTAGTTTCATGCATTTTTACTTCTTTAGGCTTAATATAAAGAGTTAAAGATATTATTCATGTTGCATTGGCTCGTGAAGGACTTAGTGTTAGCAGTGCTAATTTTATTGATGAAACTACTAAAGGATTAATTTCTTACAAAACTAATATCTTCATTTTTTGTTACAAATAAATGGAAGAAAATTCAACTACTCTTGATCAAACTGCTTCAGGAAGATATAATGATCCAACTTGGACTCATGTTGCATTGGTCCCAGGTATGCAGAACCATACAATTTTCTTGTTTTGTAGCAAGCATTTGAAAGGTGAAGGAATCACCCGATTGAAGAAGCATTTAGTTGGGGTTAAAAGAGATGAAGAACCCTGTAAAAAATTAAGCCATGATATGAAGTGACAAATGATAACATTGCTTGAAAAATATCAACATGAGAAAGATAGAAGGGAAGGGTTAAATTTTAAAATTAGTAGAGGAAGTTCATTTTCTAGTTTTCGTGGTGATTGTGGAAATGTTGAAGGTGGTAATGGAAGTGGTGGTATTGGTAATGTTTCATCCTAGGCCCTTGAAGAAGTACCTGAACTTGATGTGAGGAAGAGAAGAAGGCACAGTAGTTTTTTTACACCACGAACAACTCCTGAAGCCTATCCTTCAATTCGTAATGTAATGCAGTCAAGAGATGTGACTCACAATGTCAATATGGCAGTAGCTAGATGGTGGTATGATACAGGTTCGTCATTTAATACTTCTCAGTCTTATTATTATCAACCTATGATGGATGCAATAGCCCCTTATGGTCTGGGATACAAAGATCCTTCGATTGATAACTTAAGAGGTAAACTTTTGAGTTATTCTGTTTCTAAAATTAGAAGTTATTTGGTAAAAAGAAGAGTGATTTGAGTTACTTATGGATGTTCAATCATATGTGTTGGTTAGACAAATAGGCGACAAGAGCATATTAATAATTTTTCGGTATATTCTAGAAATGACTTTATATTTTTGAAATCTATTGATACATCTGGCCTTATTAGAAAAACTGAGACTTTGTATGTGATATTTGATGAAGTTGTAAATAAAGTAGGACTAGAAAAATTGTTCATTTTATTACTAACAATGATCCTGCTTATAAAGCGACAGGAAAAAGGTTGCAGAATACATATAATTCTTTGTTTTTGGACTCCTTGTATTACATATTGCATTGACCTAATGCTGGAGAATATAGGGAATCCTAGGTATTTTCTTGTTATTGATGAGGCTATGTACAAAGCTAAAAAGGTGACAAAGTTCATCTATAATAGTGCATGGGTATTGAATTTGATAAGAAAGGAATTTACTAATGGTAGGAATTTGTGTCGTCCTTCTGTGACAAGATTTGCAACAAGTTTCTTATTACTTCAGTCTTTTGTTATAATGAAGAAAGAGTTAAGACAAATGTTTACAAGTAATAAGTGAATTGCATCTCAGCATGCTAGGTCTAATGCTGGAGTGGAGATTTGTAAAATGATACTGGAAGGTAGAAAATTTTGGTCTCAATGTCAATTTGTTATCCGAGTTTATGAGCCTTTGGTGAGGGTACTTTGCTTGACTGATAGTGAAAAAAAGCCAATAATGGGTTATTTTTTCAATGCCATGGAAAGAGCAACAGAAGCAATCAAGGCCAATTTGAAACATAGGTCTTTTTTTGTACACACCATATCTTTCAATCATTAATGAAAGAAGGAAAAAACAACTTTCTTCTCTGTTGTTTGCAGCTGGGGATTTTTTAATCCCAGTGTCTATTTTAGACTCGATCTTACTAAGCAAGCTGAAGTTAATAAATAGATACTTTTAACTATTACAACAATTGTTAACATTGATGTGATGCAAGATCTCTTAAACTCACAAATGGAGCTTTATAAGTTGTCTTATGGGGATTTGGAATGCCAATTGCTATTCGATAAAGAGGAAAACTTTCTCCAGATATTAGTTGTTTCCTTTTTTAATTTTTTGAAATTAATTAACACTTTATTTTGTTTATAACGCTACTTTTGTTACAGTTTCTTGGTGGGATCAATTTGAAAATGATGTTCCAGGATTGAAAACGTTTGCAATTCAGATTTTAAGTCAATGTGTGAACACAATAGGCTGTAAATGAAACTGCAGCATATTTGAATTTATCCACTCCAAAAAAAGGAATATATTGGAGCATAAGAGGTTGAATGACTTGATTTTTGTTCGTTACAATTTAAAGCTTCGGAAAAGATATGTTATTATCATTATTAATTTCGATATAATTTCTTATAATTTTCTAATAATTAAATTTTATTGTTTACTAGGAGTCTTAATAGCATAAGTAGTTCAACTGATCCAATCCCATTGATAATATTGACATTTTGATAGATTGGGTTTTTAAAGAACCGAATTTGATAAATGTTAATGATTTGGAAGATAATCTTATATGGAAAGCATTGACATGTCATTTGGTGCATTAAATTTAAATAATAATGATGATGAAGTTTCTCTTAATGATGAAAATTTGGTACCAAATGATAACTGGGGTCAACGCAGTTATGACGGGTATCCTTCCATAGACGATTGAATTTCGTTTCAGGTTTTTGTTTTCCCTCTTTTTTTTAATTTTACTTATATTTGATGTTTATGTTAAATTCTATATATGTAATGTAATTGTAAATGTTTTTGTTTCAGGTTTAACTTGTAATTGATTGTTTCCTCATCATGAATTCTTGTTGTAAATTGTAATTGTTTGAGAGTTAAGGATATTTACTGTTCTTTTATTGGATGTTTTGATGTAATTATTATTTATTAAAATGATGAAATTGTATTATTGTAATATTTTACATACTTTGTATTATTCTTAATTTTATATTTGCATAAAGATTATTGTTTTTTTCATATTAATTGTGGTTATTATTTATATGTTAAATATTTAAAAATTATTGTTATTTCATATTAATTATGATTATTATTTATTATTATAGTTTTTAGAGACAAGGTTGATGTAAACTTATAAAGTATATAATAAAATAGTATAATATATCAATTAACTATTTTACAAATTTTAAAAATTCATAGACTTTTTCATAAATTTAAAAAAGTACCCGAAACGGTACACTAATACAGTATCCGATATTGACCAGTACTGATATAATACTATACTAAATCTTAATTCGATACCAAATCTGATACGGTGTTTGCAACCTCACACCAAAGGAATATCATAATGCCATGTGAAATGAAAAATTAAACAAGTATCTTATCAAATATTGAACAACAGTTTTTCTCCAAAACGCAACCTCAGCCGTCGTTTCTTTTGGTGCCACGTGGCACCCTACACGTAATAAACTCTCTTATGATATTATCATTGTCTCTCTGGTCACCACACAATTCTGCTCTGAGCTCGTTTATGGTTTTCTTTGCTTAGGAGTTTGTTCATGAAGGACCATGTCGTCGATTTCCGGTTCACTAGGAGTAGCTGTTCCTCTGTGGAGACCCAAAAATTTGCGTCTTTTTATACTTCTCCGGTCCCAGATAGGAATTAGCTTCGTTCCTCGCGTAATTTGCTGCTCTAACGATGAGTCAATGGAGAAACAGAAAAAGGCACTGCCATACATACACACTCTCTCTCGCTGCCTCTCTGCAATTTAGTTGGTTAATTTGAGCTTTGTTTTGTTAATGGCAGATGGGTTATGATCCTTCAGAAGTGATACTTGGGTTGGAGGTTGATGTCAAGACTAGGTATTTCATTGCGTGTGTGTGTGTGTTTCGGGTGTTTCTTTCTTTCTTTCTTTCTTTCTTTTTACGTTGTTTTTATATGTGGAATTTGGGTTTCAGGGAAGTTGTATCTGACGAGCATAAGCCAAGGTCTTGGTTTGGTCCGAACGGTCAGTATATAAGAGAGCTTCCATGCCCAAGTTGCAGGGGAAGAGGTTACACTCCATGTGCAGAGTGTGGTATAGAAAGATCCAGATTAGATTGTCCTCTATGTAATGGCAAGGTACATGATTTATTTTTTTTTGTTAATTTAGGCGTGAAGATGATAGTTGACATCCAATGTAGAGAGATCAGTACACATTAACTATGGAGCTTATGATATGACCTTATCAAATCAACATGAATATGGGTTGTGTCCACCATACTGTTGTAGGGACCTGCGTATTGGTAAGTTTGGAGGTCCCGTTCCCTATCAAGTTGGTAACTGTGAACT
Organism: Erythroxylum plowmanianum; assembly: GCA_025531925.1. Lineage (NCBI taxonomy): Eukaryota > Viridiplantae > Streptophyta > Magnoliopsida > Malpighiales > Erythroxylaceae > Erythroxylum > Erythroxylum plowmanianum. The sequence continues at coordinate 14,451,399 of JANVCQ010000003.1, read as the reverse complement.
GTGGGCGCTTCTGAAGTTTCGTGTTAACTTAGTGTTTCAAGTTAGTTGAAATTTAATGGGAAAAGAAAAACCTTTTCAAAACCTATTGGCAAGTCTGTAACTTTTGTCTAGGTTAGTGAATTGTTTTCTCTCTGTTATTCTCTCTTTTTAGTTTCTTTCTTCCTTTTTTTTTTTTTTGTTGGGGTTGGGGAGGAGGTGGGATATTGGATTGAGTAGGGAAGAGGTGCTGTTGAAATGGTTGTTCGTTTCTTTAAGCTGCATATAGTCTGAATTCATTTGTCCTAGTTGCTCTGGTTTTATTCAAAGACATGATGAGACGGATTCACTCACACCATTTTCTCAAAAAATCACAGGGTATAATGACTTGCTGTCAGTGTTCAGGAGATTGTGTTATCTGGGAAGAATCAATCGATGAGAGACCATGGGAGAAGGCTCACTCAATGTAACTCCTTCGCATCTTGATATTTCTTTCTCACTTATTGTTCATTTCAACTTTTCCAAGAAAACTTTTATTGTGCTTAATGATTCAAATAAGTTTGTATAGACCTGAATTACTGTTCTGCATTTGGGCTGTTTCCCAATTCACGTGCTTTTTCTTATTTATCTGAACTTTTTGCATTTACTGATAAAAGAGCATGCCCCTGCATTCTGGATTCTGGTCCTGATTTATTTATCTTTTTTTTTTCCCTCCAGTTCTCCCCTCAAAGTAAAGGAGGATGATGAAGTGGACAGCTTAGACATAAAACTTGATAAGAAGAAGAAATCAAAACGAGTATACCAATCACCTCCTCCGGAAGTTGGACTGAAGATTAGCCGATCTCTGAAAGTAAGTTGGTTGCTTAAACCTTGCCTCACATGTCTATGCACATTGTGTGGGGATGCACGAATTACTTATTGGTTCCTAAACAAAATCTGGACATCGTATCCGGTAGGCAATGGTGTTTACCACATAATTGTTTGTCATTGGCATTTGAATAGGTGCTTTGCACCCAAACTAAGTCTGCTTTGGCTTTGTGGTTCTTGGTTTTTGTTTGATTCCCTGTTGTGCCAATTTGTTGGCTTAATCTAGAAGGTAAAATTGAAATAGCTTCCTACGCTTAGTTGTGCTCTTTTGGGGCATTTTAAGGGTTATGGAATTCAGTTGCTCGTCAATGATTATTGTATTTGCCTTTTTCTCGTTATGCGAGCTTGAATTTTTCTAGCAGGCCGGTCTTTCTCAACCTAAAATGGTCTTCTGATGATTGATTAAGATCCTTCGATTATGCTTCCTGTGATGAAGCACATGCATACTTTGATTGTTGATCCACTGTCATAGTTGAGCCAGATTTGAGTTTAATCCTCTTTTTTTAGTTGGGTGATTGCAGAGTCTTAATGCCAAAACTGGATTATTTAGTAAGAGAATGAAGATCATCCATCGCGATCCTAGGCTTCACGCCCAAAGAGTGGCTGCAATAAAGGTCGTGAGTGTTAATTTAGTTCTTCAGTTTTTGAGCTGTATCCTTATTTGTGGTGTCCAGATGATTTTTCTTGCTGCTTATCTGGTCATGGTTTATTTCCATTGATTCATTGATGTTGATTGGTACGTTATTAACAAATGTCAAAATGTCACTAGCTTTGTAAATCAAAGTTGCATTCTCTGGAACACTGCAATGTAGTAAGTTCCAATGTTAGAATGAGATCCATTAGAACTTAGAACAAAAACCACAAGCTAGAGTCTTCATGGATCAAAGAAGAACTCAAGTTTTTTTTTACTATACCATTGAGGGGACTCGTTTTGGAGCTGCAGGTCTTTCAAGATGCTAGAAAATTAAGCCCAATACACTTTCCTGTAAAGAAGATTAACAGTAGGTGATTTTATGATATTAGGGGTATATGGATTGAAGCCTATGCATTTAATGCAGAAAGCTAAAGGAACGGCAGCAGCAAGGAAACGTGCTTCTGAAACATTGAAAGCTTTCTTCAGTGATCCAGAAAACCGTCGCAAGCGGAGCATTGCCATGAAAGGTTGGACCATGCAACTCACTAATTCTTTTGATAGCATATCGAAGTTCAATCAGTCATCTATTTTTGTTGTATACAATCATCTCCCTTTCCATTGTAGGGGTTAAATTTTACTGCAAAAACTGTGGATGTGAAGGGCACAGGAAGCATTACTGCCCAGAACTTAACAGTTCCATAGATAGACGGTTCAGATGCCACGTGTGTGGGGAAAAGGGCCACAACAGAAGAACCTGTCTGAAGTTAAAGATGAGCAGTGGGAAACATAGAAGAAGGAAGCATCGCTGCAAAATATGCCGTAAAATTGGCCACAACCGCAGGACCTGCCCCAAATTTAGTGGACTGAGATTAAGTGGTGGAGATCCAAAAACTCACCACCTCATTTCTAGAGGTAGAGCATACTCTTGTGGATTGTGTCAAGGCGGAGGACATAACAGGAGGACTTGTCTTATTAGAAGTCTAAAGCCAACCCCAAACTGTGAGGAACTCAAGAAGCTTCCTTTAGACTGATGTACGGACCTTTGTCTGAAAATACTTTGTTTCATGTTTGTATCAACAAACATTCTTCATCTATAGTTTGACCGAATTAGTTAGACAATCAGGAAAACGTGCTTCTCAATCACGGCGTGATGCTGGTAAAAACGTGTTTCGTTCAAGGAATGGAATAAATAAAGAATAAAATAGTTATTTTTAGAGATAAAAAAGATGAGGAATATAATAAAATGAGTATTACTTTGTTTGATTCAAGGAATAGAATAGATAAAAAATTTCTATGTCAATGTTTAATTTGAAAATATAAACGTGAAATAACAAAGGAATAAATAACAAATTATTATTATTATTATTATTATTATTATTATAAATTTTCTACTTATTATTAATTCTTATTATTATTAATTTTATCAATTATATCTATTTTATTTTATTATTAAAATTTTTATTATTATTACTTTTATACTTCTTTTATTTATTTATTTATTTTTATTATTATTATACAAAATTATTATTCTTCTTCTCTTCTTCTTCTTCTTGTTTATTATTATTATTATTATTATTATTATTATTATTATTATTATTATTATTATTAAACTTTATTATTTTTTATTATTAATTATTATTATAAATTTTCTACTTATTATTATTCATATATATTACTACGACATATTACTTTTGTCCTATAAAGTGTGAAAAGTCTTTAAATTATTTCATCAAAACGAATACGTTATAACTTATAAGACAGTTATGTATGCAACTAACGAACCAACCTGGTTGTGTTACCTTCTAAGACCAACGCTTTGGAAAATATATAAGTAAGCAGTAACCATAAGTAAAGGTGTTCCTTTGGTATGCTTGATTAAACAAATCATGATTAATAGGCAAGTATAAATAAGGGCTTCAATGTGATTCTTCAATAGAAAAGATACCAATGCCTAGGTATCTTGTCTAAGAATTACATAATCTAAATTCAATCACCCATCTTCTCCGATGACTTTGAATGTTTTGTTAACTTTTGCCATTTTTGCTTGTTTTTCTCAGTTTTATTAAAATTTTGAGAAAATTTTGTGAGCTTTTGTTTAAGTGCTCCAAGATTAACCCCATTTCCAACCAGGATACTTGTTACTCCTACTTTCGAAACCTGCCAGTTTGAATATAAACATGTTGGCTCAATGGCATGCACAAAAAGATTTTTAAAATAGTGGGAATGCAAAGCCATCTCATGCACAAAGCTTGGAGATATATCCAGCACTTGGATATGATTAACTTGCACTGAAACAAACAATAGTAATGAAAAAGATCAAATAGAGAAGTAATTATTATTCTTACCGCTTCAATATTCATATCCTCATCATAAAAAAAGAGCATAGAGTTGAAGGGAACCCCAATTCTTGAATGAACCTTCATGAAATGCTCTGTTTTGTGTGTCCAATTAGAAAAGATTTCCTGAATAATCATAGTCAAAATCAAACACCATAAATGATTGATGTATGCAAACTAAATTTGTTGAATACCACAAGTTTGTCATTTAGAAAGAGAGGAAAAGAAGCTATAGTTATGGTTATCCACATCAAACAGAAAAAAAAGGAAACACCAAAAGAGAAGAAATAAGTCTAAAAGAGAGATTTATAAACTCACTTGGCAACAACCAATGACTTCATTCTCAATTTTTCTAGAAATGTCCTTGCAATATCTGCAGTTGGTGATCTGGAAGCAATTGCTACATCTATCCCTTTTTCCTTCAGCGCATGTAATATGCCTTTTGCATGGGGATACAATGAAGTCATATCACATTTTGAGCGGCAATCAATGAAATTTGACCGCATTTATGTAGTCATTAGATCATCAAAGTCTAATACGATCATTAGCAAGGGACAAAGAGGCGAAGTAGCTACAAAATAAAGATAGCTACGGGTTCTTCTGGTGACAAGAGAAGGAATTCTTTTCTATTACATCATTAGGATGTATGGATAAAGATTTTTGTATGTGACAATGATACAAGGGGACAAAAGGTAAAAAGGATAATGTCATATTATTACATGATATTCATTGCTTTTGCTTCATTTATAGGTTGTTATTTATAAGCATACAATATAGTAAGCCATTAGAAACAAAGAATTGTTGAGTCCACCATTCATATTGGATGCTACAGGAAAAGCTCACAGTTAAAACAAGACTTTGAACAATTTAAGAATCCAGATTCACGGCAAGACTCAACAAATCTCAGAAACCAATACTCATTCATTAATCATATGCCCGTATTACTTGATTCAATTCAGAGTTTAGACAAACGTACAAACAAGAGGAAAGAGCAAGAATAAGACTCCACACCATCGAATCACATCCTCTTACCAACATGTCCCAACCCAAAAACAACAAAAGCCCCACTATAAAGAGGCAAATATCTAGTCTTTGACAATTTCGTGACTGTTATAAAAGATAGAAATAATATGGTGTGCCACTAATTGGTAATACACCACTTAATTGTTAATACACCAAATGCAC
>JANVCQ010000003.1:14429678-14443058 GCA_025531925.1 Erythroxylum plowmanianum | reverse complement strand
GTCACATCGTACTTATAAAATACAAGTGAAAGTAGAGATATGTTTTTTAAGCTAAGAAACATTAAAAATGAAAAATGAGATGAATTATGATAAATTCAAGCACCTCTGATTTTGTATGCTATCTTACCAATCATTTGTAACACCTTAAATGATTTATTGAATAAAGGGATTAACATTTTGGAGTTTTTCTATCATAAAGTATGCAGCTTATAGGGTTATAATTTGCTACAAAAACTAAATTTCCTACAATAAATACAAACTCCCTAACAATTCTCCCTCTATTAACAAATTGATTTATTCGATACTGAGTCCTTTTAATATGAACCAATGTCAGCTCTAGCATGCTTTCTCTATACCACATTATCTTCAAAACAAGAGCAAATACATACAGCATATAATTTAGTGGTGGAAGACTATAAAAAGCTTTTAAAAGAATGGCTGGATAAAATGTGGTTCAAAAAGTAATAACTACTTTTACCCATTATTGAGAAGTAGGCCTCTAAGCTCAATAATTATTGTCAAAACTAATTTGTAAAAAGAGTGGATCCATGTCATTCACTACAATATGTGTTATGCCATGCAATATGGAAACATGATCAACAAATAATTCTGCAACATTTCATGTAGAATATGGATAAGCTAGAACTAAAAAATGCTCCTACTTGTTCAACCTATTACTACTACTAAAATATCATACTTTCCTTTTCACATAAGGAAGCTCTCAATAAAATCTATAGTGATGTCAGTCCATCATGACTCTAAAATAGGTAACGCTGAAGGAGATGTCCTTTTGCAAACCCTTTCAAAAGAACATTAATAGCATCCTTTTAAAAGTTTCATATACTTCAAAATGACCATCTGAGTTGCCATAAAAGCAAGTTAAAAACTTTTATCTTAAATTTACCTAACTCTCTATTTAAACATCTAATGTTAAATGAAGTCCGAAACTCCTCCTAATTTAACAATCACCTCGTGCAAGCCTTTATCACCCTTTTAAATATTCTTAAATTCTTGTAAGAGATTATAATTCATAGTAGACACTAATAATGAGAATAATTTAGAACTAAGCCCTCAAGAAAGTACATTTTCTATTTGGTTATAAAGTCTCTTCTTATGTACAATCTTAAAGTCATATTCCAATAACTTTAGCACCTAATTTTGTTGAAATAGAATTACATTTTTTGTTTGTTTAAGTAAAAACTTTAACCTCTTATGGTTAGAATGTACCACAATTCTTTTTTTAAATGGATAATGTGATCATTGTCTAATAGTCATTAGTAAAGTCAACATTTTTTTGTCATATATATATAAATGAATGTATTTTAAATATATAGACTTACTAGTGTAGGCAATATGATGTATATCTTACAGTAACCAACATTAATGTCGTCTTTGCTTACTTCGGTCTTAATTATAAACACTTTATTAAAATTAAATAATGACAATAAGGAACTGACATGAATGTAATATTTAGAATTTGGAATGCTTCTTATACTTCTAAACTTCATTGAAAAGCATTCTTTTTCAATAAATTGGTAAGGTTCTATTAGTTTGTCATATCCTTTCATAAATTGTCTATAGTATCCAGCTAAACCCAACAATCCTCTTAATTGCTTAATTGATGTTGAAGCTAGTCATTCGTTGCCGTATGTCAATCTTATTATCATTTGTTACTACTCTTTCCTAAGAGATAATATGACCTAAATAATTCACCTTCTTAGCTTTAAAGGAACATTCCCTCCTTTACAAAGAGGGAATGATTTTTTAATGTTTTAACAACTTCTAAATGTTATATGTGATTACCATCATTTTTTTTGTAAACAAGTATATCATGAAAAAATACAAGCACTAGCTCAAAGAAGAAGCTTTGGCTTGATCAGTCAGCTTTAAACTCACTTGATTGAAAGTCCAAGATCGGCTGTGGAAGAGAAGACAAGGAGAGTAGGACTCCGACCATAACATAATCGACGGATCCAAGATGTATTCCAACAAGTAAAAGAAATTCGAATAGATATGTGTTGTCTTCAAAAGGTTATGAATCGATTGAAAAGTCTAATCCTAATATCTTGATTTCGAACAGCAATACATCATAGACCCATATATATATAGTCTATTAATACTCAACCAATTAATGTTTGGATAAAAATTCTTTCCCGCACCATCCCATTTCATGGACTGACAGAAATCCCTCGAGAGGTGCCATAATATGTTCTGCAAACAACAATATGTTGAATTACTTCAATAGGTCTACTAAGCAATAATTATTAAAAATTTTTTATTGTTATTCATAAGTCATGAATTTTTTTTTCTAATTGTTGTCCTTATGCATTATGATTTGGTAATAGTTAGCCCTTAAATCAAGCTTAGAGAACTACTTAACATTTTGTAACTCATCCAAAAGTTATTCTATAAAAGTATAGAAAAATTTTCCATAATGGCTTACTTATTAAGAGATTTATAATCAATGCATAACCTCCAACTGTCGTCTTTCTTTTTAACCAATACCATAAGAGTGAAAAATGAGTATATTGAATGATTTCTCATTTTAATATTTCTTGCACCAACTCTTTTATAGCATCCTTCTCAAGTCCTTCATACCTATAAGATCTCTAGTTAACAACCATCAGTACCTTCCATTAAAGAATTTGATGATTATATGACCTTTTTAAAGGTGAGATAGTTCCACAAACATATTTACATAATGACATAAAAATATTTTTCATATTTATTACACTCTCATTGTCCATTACTTCTTCATTATCCTTTTTTGTTTCTTTAGTTTGTATACATCCAGCTGACAAGATTAATTGCATTTCTTGTTTAGTAATGTCTTATAAAGTTAGTTTGATGTTATTTAAAATTGGAACAACTTTGCCATTCTCTTATTAGATACCTCATTAAATTTTTTTTCCTTCACACTACTAATTAGTATTCACCTCTTTCCCTTTCACTCAAACTCCATTATTCCTTTTATAAAATTGTAACAAGCAATACTCACCTATGGACGTTACAAATGTGTATATACAAAATTTTTAGCCTTTTATAAACCTTTGAAAATTCTTACACATTAGGGGACTCAACTACTACATCCCTCCTCCAAGCATATTTGACATAATCAATATTCACCAAATCACATCCTCCTTTAGTCATTATCCCAACATCCAAAAAAATTATGATGATGCAATAGCTAATCAGAAGATCAATTACATATGCCTATTGGAACAAATACAAAAGCTAGAGTTTGAGAAGATATAAAATTTTGAGTTACTTAATATTGAATATTGAGAGTCATGAGTGCTTTTTCTATTCTTCTTTAGAAATTATTAAAGAATTCCTTCTTCTTGATATTCATACTCTTATAAATTTAGTTCTTGGCTCTTCATAATTTACGTATCGGTTCTTTAAAAATCTTATTTAAGTTTTTTGGTGAGATTTCAATCTTATTGATGGGTTCTTTAAGTTTTATTTTTAGGTGGTTTCCCATTATATGGATACTCCCACAATCAAGTAATATATGTAATGGCTTATTTCTATAGAAATCAATCATATTTATTTGTTTTAATCCACCATTTACCATTTGAGTTATAGGTTGCAATGACATTCCAAGGTTCTTTGTGTGTCCATTACTAAAACCTTCATCTACTGACTATATCCTCTTATTTTCTTCTATCACATTTTCAATTATGTATATCTAAATTTTTAAAAAAGTTATGTCTTTGGGTATACTTCTAATTACACTAAAATAATATATCCTTTGCATTCATCTAAGTCCTTATTAATTGATGCTTCAGTAAATTTAGAGTCTATAACTTAATTGCTTTACTTGAGCTATATGTGTGTCCAATATTCCATCATTATTCATCGTCATTAATGCGTTAGATATTTTTCCAAAATGAGTTATATTTCTTCTCTTATATCATAATTGACAAGTTTGAAATACCATTTCCTATTTCCTTGCCAAATAACATGTCTATTGTAAATTTTAGGTGTTTAGCATATTCATTGCATATTTTAATGTCATTTTTTAGTGATTTTAGAAACAAATGAGCCAAATCCAACTCTATAATCAACAAATTACATGACAATTCATTGAACTAAAAACAATATTTCTTCATAGAAATAGTTTGTACCAAATCCTTCAATTCTCTAACTATCTCCAAAAATGTTGGATATACAAACTTTATTTTAGATCCAAAATATACTCTCTCTAACTTGGAACCTCATTAGTCAATTTGTTTTTCATGCACAATTAATGCCACAATAATGCTTCCTAACTCAAATGTATCTCTACAATCTACACTTTCAATTCAGGAGTGGTTCCATCAAAAGGAAATATTTGGTTGCATTTCTAGATTCATTTCCTTACCCTTTTTCTTTTAAAATGTGAAAACTTCAATATACCGAATCTTTTTGGTACGACACATCCTATATATGAAATATTTTCAAATGACACAATCCTTAACTTTTTGCCCATGACTTCCATATATTGAGGCCTACAAGTTTTTTGAAGTTACTACGTCATTATTTTGACTCTAGTATAATCTTCTTATATCTCGTTTCAAAATCCTTCATTTATATTTTAATGGATTCCTTGAACCTCATATGGTCACGCGCTCTTTTACCTTGCGCCATTGTTACCCATAATACTATAAGTAGCAATTTGCATAAATTGATGTAGCTAAAAAGCATCTAGAGTTTAAAAAATTATGAAATTGCATGGATTAAAAAGAATTAGAAAGAGATTGAGGGAGAGAAAAAAGAAAAGAGGTTAATTGTTTCTTTGACAACTAACGATGAACTCAAAAACTCAAAGCAATTTGTCCAATGACAATATAATACGTAACCTTTTGATTACAATCCACAACAAATAATTCGATGATGTTTTATAACTCCCTATTAACATCTTAATCCCATCGTCGCATTTTCTTCTTCTCCCTCAATTATTCATGACTCTTGTTAACTGCATCACAACATCACAATTCTTTTTTGTTTTAATAAATGTTGATTATTGATTATTGCAATGTGGATAATTTATGTTTACCACTATATAACTATTATCTATAATACTATTTTTTTATGTTAATACAAAGTTGATAAATTTGGAACTTTGAATTGAAGTTAGGTTTTTAATATATGATAAATTATGTTTTTAATTTAAAACATTAGTCATTTTTATAATAATAGTTAAAACTAAAAATTATATTAATTAAATATAAAAATTCAATTTATTACAAATATAGCCTAACGTTAATTCTACAATTAATGTGACTAAGATGGACTGTGGAGTAATCTCTCTCTAATCCAAAATTAGCATACATTTATATAATAAAATAATATTATTATTTAATTAAATAATTAAATTGTTAAAAATTTAAAAATTTGAAATGTTAATTTTATCATCCTTTGTCTTTCTTTGTTATTATCTATACTTTTTTTTGTCTTTTTTTTGTAAGGTTTTGAACCTTTGACACTTTTGAGTGAATTGCTTTGATTTCCTTTCACGTAAGCTTTTAAGCAAAGCCCAATAAAGAAAATTGCAACAAATTCAATATTTCTATTTATATCTTTATATAACATTTTGAAATCTATCAATTTCTACATATGTTAAAGTAAAACTTCATTCACCAACTTTATACTTTCTTTATTGAAAGGCACATGGGCCATCTGAAATTATAAGTATGAATCTTGAAATGAGAAACAATATAAAAATCAAATAAATAAAAGTATGGGCCAAATTAATTGCCTATTTTGGTTGAACTTTGCAGTTGACATCTAATGCAATACTTATTGAAAAACAATGAAAGAAGAATCATCACATTTTTGATTCATAGATTGGTTGAGTTTAGGGATGATAAATTCTCGACAACAATGAAATCTTTGGTGAAGTGAAAGAAAAAAAAAAACTCAAGTGAAATAAAAAAGATATTAAAAGTTCTCTAAAAACTCATAATTTAAATTTTTTAAATAAGAATGACAAAAAAAACATAAATGATGTAGATGAAACGTTGCAATAGAGACAAGTATTATAAAATTGATATTTGAAAATTTTAATTAAATAAAATTATTTTTATTATACGAATATCTACTAACTTAATATTGAAGAGTGATTATATGACAATTCATCAACAATATTAATAGTGGATTTAATATTGGATTATATTTATATTAAATTAAAAAATTTAAATTAACATAATTTTTAATTTTTACTATTAGGATAAAATTAGATAAAATTTTAGATTCAAAATATAATTTATTTAATATGCCATTTTTAAAAAATTTGTTCCGTTGCGACGTCGATTCATGCTCATAGCCAGCCTTTGCTGGTACAAGTTTTCGGACCGATTCACTGGTTACATGGTTGACCCAAATCAGCTAATCCAGTCCATTACGACCTGACCGCCCCAAACAGCCCCAGTTGAATACTTCACCTCTCACCAAGGACAGTTGATTACTCCTCTCCGGAATCACAGCCTGACCACCTAGGGTTTCGCCTGACCACCGTCATGGCTATGCAATCTGGAATTGGACTTTCCAAGATCGTTTTCCTTGCCGGAGCAGGTGCCATTTCTGACCACCTGCGAACTTTTTAACTTTCTCGGACTTCTATGCATACATCTGCTGCTGTCCTTAATTTGACCTGTGTTGTCGTTATATAGGCTACACCGCTACAGTCCTGGCCAACGATGGTAAATTGTCTGATTTGATTGGTCATCTCCAGGTACTACTCTTTGTTGATATTTCTCATATTCATTTTTCTAGCTGGGTTTTCATTATTTTATTTGATTTTCGGTTTTTTCTATTTCTATTTTGGTTAAGTGGCGTGGAATTTAAAGTCATTGCTTAGTTATGCCCGAGTTAATTGAGTTTGGCATGGCTCATGATTGCTATGAAACTGGAGAAAGTCGCTTCAATAAGCTTCATCTTGTTTTATTGTTTTTAGCTGAGTTCTACTGAAACTTTCTTGACGTGTTTTTTGTTTGGAAATTCTTATTTAGCGAAATCATAGTTTCATTTAAATTCTTGTGAGTTTCATTCAATCTGTTTATGGCAATTGTGGTTTCTTTAATGTGTTTGGAAGGCATTGACTAGAAGATTAGAGAAATCTGGTGGACAATCAGAAGGTGATTCTGACCCTCTTTCCGAACAGGTAGTAATGATCTGGCCTAGTTAAGTAATTCTGTTTTATATTTTGTTTATGTAATTTTTCTATTTGGATAATTTAAACAGACTAATATGTATGCGACTTACGCACTGGTACTACTTTTAGTTTTAGAACTTATTTTCAGTAACTTTCTGGTTTAAACAGCTGAAAACGTTGCAAAATGAGCTCCAACGTTATCGAATGCAGCCCCAAATAATTCTGAATGGGGCTTCTAGCCAAATTGGTATATTCTAGTGATATGGTTCCTTTCAAAATGTTTTGAAATAAGTCCAGGGAATTTTCTGATTTTTATTCATGATTTGTGCAGGTAACTGCTCAGGTCTCATAGTTCCTGTTGCTACCTTGGGTTTATTGAGTTATGGTTACATGTGGTGGAAGGTATGTGCTGTGCATATTGAAGTGTTTTCATTGGCATGTTTTAGTCAGTCTCTAATTTTATATATTACTTTATTTAATTGTGATTGGACCTTTTATATTCTTTTATTTGTATATTACATGAAGTCTAACTCATCAAGGTACTTTCAAGAGACTCACTTTCTTTTTTAATGATTCTTTTGGCAATCAGGGTATAAAATTTTCAGATCTCATGTATGTAACAAAGCGTAATATGGCAACTGCTGTTGCAAACTTGACAAAACATTTGGAGCAGGTGTCGGAGACTTTGTCTGTAAGTTCTGACAAAGTCAAGTTCTGTATACTTTAGGAATATTTCTTGTTGCATTTTCTTCTATCCATTTTTAAGCCAATGATGGTTTTCTGTGAGGGTAGGTTAGCATGAGCAATGGCCTTAAAAAAGGGTTGGGTGGACATTATAGCTTATTTAGACATGTGATTATTTTCATTTAACTTTGAACTCTTTCCCAATTGTTTATTTCTTATTGATCATTTTCACTTTGGTGGCATTGGGCATTATAGATCTTATGATATGAAGTATGTTATGGGGTCCACCTACGTTCATGCAACATTTATATAGATGTTGAATGTATTTCCATCACTCTTTTGTCCAGGCTGCGAAGAAGCATTTAACACAGCGAATACAGATGTTGGATGATAAAATGGAGGGTCAAAAGGAAATCTCAAAAGCCATTCAAAGAGATGTAAGATTTTAACTTAACCAACCCCAAATTCAATCATCTTTTTCCTTCTTTTTCTCACTCTTGACTAAACATGTTAAAATTTGGACCAAGGTAAAGAAAATTCTTCTATCAATTTTGAATTGGATGGCTTTTATAATAAGCATAAAAAAAACCATAACAAAATCCCTAGTTATAGTCTATCCATCAATAATTGAAAAAGGGAACATTGTGCTGGACTTCATCAAAGCTGATAGTTGAACTTTCAATTCCTTTTCTAGTAACAGAGAACTCAGTTTAGGCATGAGGGTAATGCTTAATGTAAAAAGTTTGGTATTCCTCAACTAGATGCGGTATTTCCCCTGGTGCATGATTGAGTCAATTCACACTGGATACGAGATAAGCACAGATTATGATACGTAACATACAAGTTCTCTCTGCTACCATCCTAATTTTTTTTTATATTTAATCAGGTTCTCTCTGCTTCCGAAAATATTTCACAGATTGGATCTGAGTTGTGGGAGCTGCAGTCTTTAGTTTCTGGTTTGGTAGGTTTCAATTTTGGCACATTTATCCTGATTGATGATACACATTGGTTTTTCTAGCATTCCTCATTCTTGCCACCATGTGATTTCTTTTGTCATGGTTCTGAGTTGCTCGCAAAGAAGAGTTTCAGACTCCTGTTGCAGCAATTTTTCACTTCTCTTGAAGGGCTGAAATGGAGAAAAAAGTCAAAATGCTTAAAAAGGACTTGTTTACTACAAGTTTCACTGGATTGTTTCTTCCATTCCACCACAAATAAATTGACAAAATTTGTTATCAATGTTTCATATTTTCTTTTTATTCTAACTGTTATAGGTGACAGAGGACAAGGAAGCATTATTTCATTTTTCCAATCTGATTTCAGTCGACATCATGTCTTTATCCTTATTTGACTTCATGATATTTTTATCTGCCTCTTATTACAGGATGGGAAGATAGGTACAATAGGGAGGAAGCAGGTAGAACTCTTTTCTGTTTTAGTGTTCTATTTTATATCTAATATGCCTCATTACTGTGTCTTTCTGCACATGGTGATGCTGATTGTATCTATGAAAGTCTTTTTGATATGCCTAGTATATATTCCTGACAAGTTGATACCATAGTTTATATGTATCTTATATTTTAATTGGTAAGTGCTCTCAAAACACAGCCATTAATGTGTAGGCTGGTTTATGTAGTAAAAGAAATTAGTAACAGGTAGTATGTATTATTGGGCTACATTGATTTTGTTTCTTGTTAAAGATTGTTTAACTGATAGTCTTAATGTAACAGCTTGGGTGAATTTGATTATGAGAGTGCTAAGCGATTTGAAATTATTTGCTCAAGACTTTGTTTTGAACTGAAGGGCATAATTGCTAATTATTGAAAACATTGTAGACTGTAGTCTTGTTCATCGTTGAGCATGCTGCTATTATTCCTGTTGTGCAGGAATTTAGCTTGAAGGAGTTAAGTGACTTAATCCTGAATTCTTCACATTTGTTAATCTCTCTCCAGTATGATTTAATGATTTTAGACGGAATTAATGCTGGCTTGTACTGTTACAGTTGATATTTTTTGTTTGAAAATCAAAGCAAGCAAAAATGAGAAGATGGGTTTTCATCTAAATAAAAAAGGAAAAAAAAGACGAACTACCCTGTCGATTTGACTTTCAGGGTGCATATAATAGAGTCAATCGCAAGATATCTTTCATCATAGATAGTCAATCCTTTTTCCTTTGGAGAGCTAATGCTAATGTGCCTAAGCAATATAACTTATTAGATATCAGAATCAATGATATCTAATAAGTTTTTCTAGCCCCCCTTGATTTCTTGATTTTTGATCTTTTCCAAGGCATTAAAATGAAACTGAATGAACTTGCCAAGCACCATTTATTTTGTCAGGTTTTATATGAAATAGTTCGTGTATTATCGAATAATGAACTAAATGGTAACATAGACATAGATGAAGCTGAAAATGGAAAGGAAGTTGGTAAACTGTTGAGAGGGGTGAGAGAACAGGAGGAAGAAAGAAAAAGATGAAACAGAACCTTTAGTTTCTTGATTTATTTGAACACATATTGATGGCAACTGCATTGGCTGTTGGCCTTTCAGATTCCTATGTACTTGTGAACTTATCCAGGTGTTTGATGGCAGGATCTTGCAAATGAGGGTGTTCTCTACCTATGCAACTTTGTTGGTGGCAAAAATATTCGGAGGAGTAAAGAACTGGAGTCTCTGCAGGTTTGAAAATGTTTCATTAATCAAACTGTTTGCAGTTTTAGACATTCAGAATATTTTCCATTAGATTATTAGTCAAAATTTAGGATTCAATATTAGTGAGGTAAGAGTTCGTTTTGTGATAAGAAGTAGGAGTGACCTATGTTTACTTGTGCAAAGAAGGAATGGAATTGTTTCCTTTCTTCTGTGCATGCAGGATTGGATGCTTCTGGAAGTAAGCAATTGTCACTTAAGAAGTAAATTGGTGTATTGTTCATGCACTTCCAAGATGTAAAAGTGCATACAAGATAATTCAAATCTAAGGAGGGTTATTTTTTCATTTCCTCTATTCATGCAGTTGTGCCATCCTGTTCAAGTGGATGCGGCAATATTCTGATTTTGTACTTGGGAAGAATGACATGGCTTCTTTCAACACTTTTCCCATCTTTTCCATTACGTGCATGATACTCGAAGTCTTTTGTTTCTTCACATTAATGAAGGCAACTCTTCCAGGTAGTTGTTCTAACTGTTGGTTCAATATCTCCTTGCAGGAGGGGCTTAAAAATTCTGGGATAACTCATAGTTCACTCACATACCCTGAAGTTCGAACTTTGCCGGTATGTGCCTTTTTAAGTATAAAGACATCAATGTGGGCTTCTTTCATCTTATTCTCTCTACCTCAACCCCTCTCCTATTTACATGGGTTCCACGTACATACATACACTTGCACCTACACACTTCGAAATTACAATCTTCCTGGTGATTACTTGGCAGCTTAATTGCAAATCAACTATTTGTATAGGATTTCCATGTGATGATTCTGCAGCCTCCTTGTTTATATGACTCGTGAGTATCCTTTCAGGGTCTTAAGGAGCTTTTTACAGATAATCTACCTCGAAGTGTCAGCGAGCCAGTGACTGGTGTTCTTCCACATGCAACCAGTAATCTGGAAGACCAACCTCAAATGTTGCAAAATGACATGCCAAATAACCTACTTAGGTTTAAATTCTAAATCATTTTCTTCATCACTGATAAAATTTTCTGTTGAAGTGGACATGGATGAGTGAATGTGCATAACAACTTTTTGGGGGAGCCAATCCTGTCTGTCGTTTCAGTAGCCCTGAATTTACCTTTCTTTCTCAGTCAAAGTAGTATTCCTCCTTTCATTTTGAATTTCCGTGGATCCTACACGGTTAAACTCCTGGGTTTTCATAATCTAGTGATGAAACAAAGTCCGAACTTGAACCTCATGAAATGGGTTGATTGTTGATTTCTGATATCATGATAAGGTTAAGCTTTTGACTTCATCTGGAAATTTGTCATTTTTGTTTATGTTATATGAAGTTTCTGTTAGTCTCCGTGTTGAAAATGCTTCTACGAAGTCTTTGATCAGTGCACAGCATCTGATAAGTATTCAGGTGGTGATCGTAAGGTGAAAATTTTGTCTGTCCTGATGATAATCATTTGCTTCTATCTTAAACTTGGAACAGTTTGTTGTGCAGTGCCTGTGAGATCTCAAATGAGTTTTTTGATATACTGTTAAGTCTTACATAGCTTTTTGCAGGATTAATTCAGCCCAGAGTTGACAGCGGCATTCTAAGCAAGGTGGCTAGCAGTATACTTGTAACAGGCTCGGTTGTATACTAATGTGCAAAATAATCATGGTCTCAACTACACCAAGGAAGTCCATCACGGAAACTATGAATCAGATTTGATGATGGTAGAGCTATTTCAAAATTCGTAGTTGGTATTTCTGTTTTTGATGAAAATAGCTGGTTTATGAGTTATCTGAAAGATGTGTATTAGAGAGTTCCATTAACGTGTTGGATCACTCTTTGATCATGTATTCTGAAACAGCCTGTGTCCATAAATAATTGAACTTTGCCATATCTCTCGATGGCTTATTTTGAGCCCCAGTGTCTGTTCTGTAAAAAACTAAACTGATCAAAACGAAATCTGCAAGGTGAAGGACCTGGGAAAGAAACAGGAAAGGAACATTAA
Organism: Erythroxylum plowmanianum; assembly: GCA_025531925.1. Taxonomy (NCBI): domain Eukaryota; kingdom Viridiplantae; phylum Streptophyta; class Magnoliopsida; order Malpighiales; family Erythroxylaceae; genus Erythroxylum; species Erythroxylum plowmanianum. Next base: position 14,430,585 of record JANVCQ010000003.1, on the reverse strand, counting down.
CTCTGGAATTGTGCCGAATCGAAAAAGAAGCTTTAAATTTGGCAGTGGACTAAATTGAAATATTTTTTTAATCTTAAAAGAATGTGAAATGCGAACCTTGCGATGTATGGCTGATAGGCACAGAAAAATAGTAAGCATGTAGAGAATTTACTGAAGAAAAATAAAAAAATCTAGAGGACAAGACTCCAAATAAAGTGACAATATTTAAATAATATAATTTGACACTAACCCTAAGATTTTATAACCACTAATAATTGCTTGCTAACAAAAAAAATCCCAGTAATCCATTTCTCATTTATTTATTACAATAGATGGATGAAAAAAAGATGGAAGTTTTGAAAATTGTCTTTTTGTGACCATTAGGAAGCAAAACACAGAAACATAGAATCAAAAAAAGTTGAATAATGGATTACAGAACACTCTAAATGCAACCGGCTATGATGGACATGTGACAAAAAAAGTTCGTATCCGAGAAAGGGATAAAGACCTCCCTCCTCCCACACCGGCCGTACAACACAATCAACCGAGCTATCGTGCAATGGTCACAGGCCAATTCGAATCTGGTATGGGAGTGAATGAATTAGATTGGCCTGAGGAGGAATCAATTAAAATTGCTGAGAGTGATATTTCTCTCATACACGGAGAATACGACATGGGCTTAGAACTATAAAACACCTTCAAAAGGAAAATTAGACAAAGCATGGGAGAATGTCGTGGTGATTAAACTACTGGGACGCAAATTGGGGTTTCATTTGCTTAAATCCAGATTGCACACATTGTGGCACCTTAAAGGCCCTATGAAAATTGTTGGACCCCGAATTTTTCTTGAAAATTAGAATTCTTAAATGAAATTAAATGAGGAATTTGTGGTGAATTATTCATGTGCAAAGAAAAGGAAAATTCATGA
>JANVCQ010000003.1:14401182-14418545 GCA_025531925.1 Erythroxylum plowmanianum | reverse complement strand
ACTTGAAAATCATGCACCCTAGGTATTTGATGAAATGCCTAAGTGAACTTGGCTTAGGATTTAAGGCCTTATAATGAAATACATTGGAAATCACTTCCATGTTTACTTAGAGTAAACTTGAAATGTTGCTTAGATTGATGAATAATGACCTAATATGCTTGGATAAAGATGCGCTTAATTATATTATGAAATGAGTAAGTTTGGATTAAAGACATTAAATGCCTTAGAAAATGAAAAAGAGAAGCTAATGTGATGGTGTATAAATATGAAATTTATGTTTAAGTAGTAATTTTATTGTATGTCCTTTTATGTATAAAGGCTCGGGAGCCATGAATTAGGGAGTTCGTATCGAGGATTGTTAAAGTTAAAGGAGTGAATATCTTCTTTTGAGGTGAGTTGGGGAAACCATATTTCTCATATGGGATTAGATCACCCTAAGACATGTATGATGACTTGTATGTGAATTTTGAACCTAAGTAATGCATAGTATAATTGAAATCAAATAAATGCTAATATGTTTATGTATTTACAAAATGACACTGTTTTGAACAACTTTGCATTTGAAGTGCAAAACATGACTTTTATTGCATGAAATAATGTTTTGAAATTTACATATGTAGAATCGAGTCATGTATGCTACATGTTTTTGTTCTCTTTTGGCTTAGAGTCATGGCACGGTTTTATTTTATCGATTGGACTGATAAATAAAGGCATGGTGCCTTACTTGATTTTATACTTAATAATTGGAAATGATTTGTTTTGTTATTGGTGAGAAAACGATTGGCCAATCATGTGCTGGGCACAACTGATTAAGCGACTGTCGTACCCTTGACGTTGGTATATAAAAGTCGAGATGTTGTATCAACACCTTTCTACAGGGACTCATTAGTGATTCCACATCGAGGGTTTGGACACCAACGAAGTCATCACCTAGGGTCATGATGCTTTTGTCGACTATAATCCGGACTCACCACGGATGAAAATCAAGCTAACACCGAGTATCGGTGGGTGTGCACATTAGTTTGGCCAACTAGTGGTGTCACACATGATTGTTTTGGCTTATCCTGATATTGATTTTCCTATCAAGATTTGATTGATATATATGATGTTTTTACCCATTCAAACAAATATATTATGTTTTTACGCTTTTACGTACTAGGACTGAAACCTATGTTTACCGGATGGGTGAGTTAATAGGCTAAGTCTATATGGTTCCTAACCAGTATATGTTGAGTCATAGGCTGGGCCCATATGTTTTCTATGTGATATATATTCACTTCATAGGTTATCTACACCGTCTTGGTATTAATCGAATTATATCTGTGATATATGTCTTTCCTGCTCACTAAGTACCTAGTGTACTCACCCCCTTCGCTTTCTAACCATGCAAGTTAATTAGTGAGTTTGAAGCTCTAAGTGAATCGTGCAGTCTTTCGATATTTTCAAGGTATTACTGCATGTGGGTAGTTTCTTATTTTGTATTTTTATAGTCTAATGGCTCATGAATTGTGTTTATGTAGATACGCTTTATGATTTTGTAAGTTAACTTTTGATTGCCTTGTATTTTATAAATGACTTTATGTATGAATCTTTTGATATTGTTGTTGAGATTACATTGAGTGGACTTTAAAGTCCTAAAGTTGTGGTTGGATGTGAATATAGAAGTGTGTTTGAATTTGTTTGCATCTTTTTGAGATTTTTAAAACAAAGTCATTGTACTGCCCGATTTTTCAAAAAAATGAGAAAAAAAGATATTCAGTTAGCCTTACATAGTCGAATTAAGGATACTGTTAGTGTCCTTATCCCGGTTATGCAGTGGTTGTCATGGGCCTGATGTGGTACCGAATCATGACAATTCCGTACCGACTGGTGTGTACTATACTAGCTAAAAAATGGAATGATATTCGTTATTTAGATACCGATCAATGCCGCTAGTTTTCATTCAGTATTGACCAGTACCCAAAATACCAACTCCATACTAATCGGTACTATAAATTTGGAAAACAGTAGAGACTTATTTGTAATTTTTGATCATTTAAATCTAAAAAAACCCTCTCTGCTTTGTCCCTCACTCACCCTCTCGAAGCTTCCTTCTTCTCATTTTTCTCTCTCTCTCTCTCACCGACTCTCACTTTCACTCACCACCACTATTCTCTCTCTCTCATTCTCCTCTTATTCTCTGACTGTACTGCTCCCTCTCCAACGATGTTTCTCCTTCCCTCATCCTCCCTGATCTATGTCAGCATCAGAGATTCTCAACTCCTCCACACTAAGTCTCGAAGACGTCACTGTCTTTAACCCTCCTCTATGAGGACCACTGTTCTACATCGTCGCCACCACTGGATGTCTAAAGGAGGAGAGAAGGCTACTGCTCGCCTAGATCTATAGTTGAAACTTTGACTCGTCACCCAACCCGAAGACCCAACTCAAAACTTGAAGCTCATCAATTAGTTTTTGGATGTGTTTTTTGAGTTTTTGATTTTTTTTCCTACTTAATTGCATTTTTTATTGTGAATCGTTTGGAACTTGGATGATGAAAGTTGACATTAAATTTTGTGATTCTGTTGGATCTTGGATTTGTTAATCGTTTAGAACTTGGTTTTGTGATTTGTGAGTATCTAGGTTAGATATTGAAGTTAAATGATTCACAATTTTGTAATTTGAATATTGGAGTTGAATGAGTTATGGTGTTGTTTTGATTTTGTGATCTACAAGGGTTGGGATTGGACTAGATATTGGAGTTGAATAATTGTTTGGTTGATTTTTGGTTTGGTTTTGTAGATTGGTTTATGTTTAACCGATTAAGAGAAATTTATGATAAGTTTTTTTATGAATGAAATGTGCAGCCTAATGTGAATATGTGATGATGTTGATGAATTAAATTAATTCAATTGAAAGTTTGTAAGTTAAAAGTTGAAACAACTTAAATTAACATTTTAAACCGAGAATATTAAAGTTGTAAACTTGCAAAGACTTAAATAATTAATTGACACATTCTTAAATTTTGTGAAATGGTATTTCATTTTTAGTATTTAGGTAATTGGCTTTAGATAAATAATTTATTGAGTATAAAATTATGCAATTGTAATTTATTAATAATTCGGTTATAGTTAATGATAGTATTTGGGGATTGGCTTTGGGTAAATAATTAATTGAGTATAAAATATATTGAATTATTTGGTAATATATATGTGTGGGCTATCATAAATATTTATAATAGATAATGTGTGAAAGTAGTGATGTAATAAATGTGTCCAAAAAGATCTTTTTTCAAATTGTGAACATATTATAGGCTCCAATCATTTATACTTAGATTTATTAATGTCAATTAAAAATCTTAAAAACAACTCATATATTTAAGAACTAAATATAAATGGTGTATATAAGATTATGGTTTGTTATAAATGGAAAAAAGATTCAAAGCTTTAAATAAGAAAAAAAAACATTTCCAAAGAAGTTATATCCTTCAACTTGATCCTCATATTATGAATATATCCTTCAACTTGATCATCATGTTATAAATAGATGTGTATGAACAATTGTATAGATATGTCATTCATTATTTAGCGGTAATGTAAATCATACCATGTCCTTCATCTTGATCCTCATGTTTGAAACTTTAAATTGAAATTGATCAAAATTGTTTGAACGGAAATTGTTTATGTATGTTTTGTGGTTGCTAGAAATGGAAATTATTTTATGAATGTTTTGTGATTATTGGAAATGGAAATTGATCAAAATTGTTGGAAATGAAAATTGTTTTATGAATGTTTTGTGATTATTCGATATAGAAATTGTTGAAAATTTTTGGAAATGAAAATTGTTTATATATGTTTTGTGATTGTTGGAAAAGAAATTGTTTTATGAAGTTATATCCTTAAACTTGATCATCATATTATGAATAGAAGCGTATGAACAATTGCATAAGATATGTCATTCATTATTTGGCGATTATGTAAATCATATCATAACTTTTAACTTGATCCTCATGTTTGAAACTTTGAATTAAAATTGTTTGAAATTGTTGGAAATGGAAATTGTTTATGTACATTTTATGGTTATTGGAAATCAAAATTATTTATGTATATTTTGTGATTGTTGGAAATAAAAATTGTTTATGTATGTTTTGTGTAATTATATATGTTGAATAATTGAATTGTTAGTTTTTGACTTATAGTGAATTATATTCCTTGAAATTGAATTGTGTCTAATGTAATCATACAAAATAAGTTATATTACATAGGATGGATATGTATATTATGTATTGAAATTATGTGTTATTTATTTTGATATATGCATTCATTTTTTTACAGATAAATGGAAGGAAGTTCAAGTACTCTTGATCAATCCATTTTAGGAAGATACAATGGTCCAGCTTGACATGTTGCATTGGTTCCCGATATGAGAAACTGTACTATTTGCTTATTTTGTAACATGCATTTAAAAGGTGGAGGAATCACTTGATTAAAAAAACATTTAACTGGGGTTAAAGGAGATGTGGAACCCCTGTAAAAAAGTAAGTTATAATGTGAAGTAACAAATGAAAACATTACTTAATGAATATCAACACGAGAGAGATAGAAGGGAAAGGTTGAATGTTGAAATTAGTAATAGAAGTTCATTTTCTAGTTTTCATAGTGATTGTGGAAATGTTGAAGGTGGCGGTGGTAGTGGTAGTAGTGGTAGTGGTAATGGTACTGGTAGTATTCCATCTCAGGTCCTAAAAAGAAGTACTTAAACCTAATGTGAGGAAAAAAAAAAAGGTAGGTGACCAGTTTTTTTACACCATAAACAACTTTTGGAGCCCAACCTTCAATTCGTAGTGCAATACAATCAAAAGATGTGACTCACAATGTCGATATGGCAGTAGCTAGATGGTGGTATGATACAGGTTCATCATTCAATGATTCTCAGTCTTATCATTATCAACCTATATAGATGCAATAGCCTCTTATGGTTCAGGATACAAAGATCCTTTGATTGATTACTTAAAAGGTAAACTTTTGAGTTATTCTATTTCTAAAATTAGAAGTTAGTTGGTAGAAAGAAGAGTGAATTGGGCTGCTTATGGATGTTCAATAATGTGTGATGGTTGGATAAATAGGAGATAAGAGCCTATTATTAATTTTTTTGGTTTATTCTACAAATGGCTCTATAATTTTTAAATCTATTGATGAATCTCGCCTTATTAGGAATACTGAGACTTTGTTTAAGATATTTGATGAAGTTATGAATGAAGTAGAGCCAGAAAATATTGTTCAGTTTATTAATAACAATGACTTCGCTTATAAAGAGGCAGAAAAAAGGTTGCATAATAGGTATAATTCTTTTTTTGAACTTCTTATGTTGCACATTGCATTGACCTAATGCTGGAGAATATAGGGGATCATAGGTTTTTTCCTGTTATTGATGAGACTATGCAGAGAGCTAAAAAGGTGACAAAGTTCATCTATAATCGTGTATGGGTATTAAATTTAATGAGAAAGAAATTTACCAATTGTAGGAATTTGTGTTGTCCTACTGTGACAAGATTTTGCAACAAATTTCTTATTACTTCAGTCTGTTGTTATGATGAAGAAAAAGTTAAGAAAAATGTTTACAAGTGATAAATAGATTGCATCTTAGCATGCTAGGTTTAATGTTGGAGTGCAGATTTGTAAAATTATACTCGAAGATAGAGAATTGTGGTCTTAATGATAATTTGTTATCCTAGTTTATGAGCCTTTGATGAGGGTGCTTCACTTGGCTGATAGTGAAGAAAAACCAATAATAGGTTTTTTTTAATGTCATGGAGCGAGCAATGGAAGCAATCAAGGCCAATCTGAAATATAGATCTTTGTACACACTATATTTTTCAATCAATAATGAGAGAAGGGAAAGAGAACTTTCTTCTTTGTTGTTTGCAGATGGGAAGTTTTTGAATCATAATGTCTATTTTAGACTGGATCTTATTAAGCAAGCTGAAGTTAATAGAGGAATGCTTTTAACTATTACAACAATTTTTAGCATTAACGTGATGCAAGATCTCTTAAGCTCATAAATGGAGCTTTTCTTATGGGGATTTTGGAATGTCAATTGCTATTCGACAAATAGGAAAACTTTCTCCAAGTATTATTTGTTTCCTTTTTTATTTATTGAAATTAATTAACACTTTATTTTGTTTATAACACTTGTAACATCCAGTTCCCAGATTGATGGTTAAAACCCTAAAATATGGTACATGAAAGATTAATGAGAGATTAGAAATGCATTTTCGTGCTCATGCATAATATGTCATACACATACACATAAATAGTGAAAAATTTTGCACATGAAACTAGTTGTACATGCATTCATGAATAATTCGCATATTTGGACTGAGTTGTGATTTTGGAAATTTTGTGAATTTGGAATTTATTTATATTGAAAATTTTATTGATTAGTGGAGTTGCATTATTTTTTAATTTTGGTGTCAATTTTCTAAATTTATAGAGTAAAATGAAAAATAGGAAAAATAAATCAAAAGAAGATTGGTGATAGTTATATTGTAAAGATGGGACTAAAGGAATTAGTTAAGAAAGAAACTTAGTTTAGGCTTAGTCGTTAAGAGAGTGAAAGGTGTCACTTAGTTAAGTTACTTCTATAACCTTGTAGAAGTAAGTTATAGATATCTGAGAGTTAAAAAGGGACTTTTGGGCTCATTAAGGGTAGAAATGGAAGAAAGAAATGTAGCCTTGCTTTTTAAGAAGGGGGGAAAACATGAATTGAGAGAGAGACAGAGAAATTAAGAAAGAAAAATAAGAGAATTTCGGTGGTTGAGAGAAAAGAAAAGAGTTGAGCTAAGGTTTCAGCACTTCTTAGTCTTGAAAGAGATTTTGAAGTGGGTCAGAAGAGAAAAAGGAAGATGGAGAGAAGAGCTTCAAATTGAGTCAAAGATCACTTCATTAGGTGAAGAATCAAGGTCAGATAGAATCTTTGGATTTTTTTGGGAAGAGTTTTAGGCCATAGAGTTAGAAACTATATGGGGTTAAGTATTTTAGAACCAATTTTAGTGATTGTGCGATGTGGGATTTTTTAATTTGAAAACCCTATTGAGTTGAGATTTGAGAGTTTAATGAAGTCAAATTGGTAGCTGAATGGTTATACTCAGGACTTTCCAAGTTTACACAGTGTAAAATTTTGAGTCTTCCTTATGGGTAAATTTTGTGTTATGACTTTAGGGAAAAATCTGGTAATCTAGGCTAAATTAGACAAAGTTATCTTCTGGAAAGTTGTAGCTTATCTTACTAGCTTTCCAACGGTATATAGTATGAAATTTTTGGACATCGAAGTCGAAAGTTATGACCTTTATGAGTGGAGATGCTCAGGGGTGTAATCTGCTTCGTTTTAAGTTGACCATCTGCTTCGTCTTAGGTTGACTTTTTGCTTTGTCTTAAGTTGACCATCTACTTCATCTTAGGTTAACTTTCTGCTTCATCTTAGGTTGACCATCTCCTTCTTCTTCACTATTCATTTTGTATAGTCTGATCCAATTTTGACCCTTTGTATAATAGAATTTGTCTTCAAAGTCTTTATAAAAGTTGTAGATCTTGAAGTCCTCTTCCAAACCATCTAATAATGACCTCAATTTGATACCTATATTGAAACTTATGCTAGTTGGCCCGAAATAGGTTCAATATGATTGAGGACAAAACCTTGCTTGATTCTTTCAGCCATAACTTTGTCATCCGACCTCTATCTCTCACTTATATGCAGTAGGTATACTCCTATTTTCTAATGGGTATTTTTTTAATCCTGAAAAATATTTGCAAATTTTGGATGAGTTTTGCAAACTCAGTGAGGTAACCATCATTGATGGTTCACTCAATTCATACAACACATCATTTCATATAACAATTATTTCACAAAAATTGCTCTTTACATCAGTATCACATTATCACTTAAACATAGGCAAATCTGGCATTTCAATCCAGCAAACATACTTAACAAACTGCATATGAAATGCTCATGAGACACTTTTCTGATTATTACATTGTTGTGACCGAGTGACTAACTATCTCATATCCATTGGATATCGGACTCATTGATAACTGTCCCATATAGGACTCATTGATAACTTTCCCATATAGAGCTCATTAATAACTATCCCATATAAGGCTCATTAAACGTTGAGCCTGAGAATCTGAATCACTTTCTAAGCTCGAGCCTCTTTTCTACACTTTGAGCTTTAAGCTCTGATCAGTGGCTACTCTAGTCACAACTCCCATTATCTGATCATGCATTTATGTAATGAAATACATCACATTTATTTAATCAATTGAAAGTGCTCAATGTCACATAATCATATTCATTATCACATCTCATTCACATTATCATCGGACCTTAGTCTAGCATTCAACACTTAAGTCAAGAAAACACTTATTCCATCCAATTCACATTCAATGAGCACTTCAATAGTTCATTTATACATCACATTCATCGGACCTCCTGTCTGAAAATTAACACAATTAATCACATTCATTTATCATTCATAACAGCATTTAAGCAAACAATAATTGAGAGAAACCATCTAGGTTACTCACAAGTTGCTCCCGAAGCTAATATCTGGAAGTTTCGGCAAAGTCTGGAAGTTGACGTTCCAGTTGCTCCTTTATATCAATCAACATACACATATATCACAATATGCACAATTATAATTGTTCAATAATGCACATGGATGAAATGAATTATGTACAATGCATGTTCATGACAATCCCGGGTATCTTTCCTTTAATTTCATTACAAATCATTCCCATATCAAAACTCATCTAAGTATAATTTATACTTAGGTTTATGCCTCATTAAAACCATTAAATTCACAATTCATTTCTCACTGGATCACTTCAGATTTTTCCAAGATACACATTCGGGTCTACTGTTCACGTTCAATCAGAAGGTGAAAATGATGTAATTAGGTCAAACTATCTTATACAAAAGTGTTCCTCTATGTATTATGTTTTCATTGACACCAAAATCACTCAATTAGGTTTAGTAATTTGGAAGATATGCCTCAAACATTTTCGGACTACTCTTATCCAAAATAGTATACTATACACAACTTCCTTCCAGAAATTAAACATCTTAGAAACTGAATCACAATTCGGTTCTTTAACTAATTTGTAAGCCTATATGTCTAGTTCACTCCAAATTAAAAATCATCTCATTTAGAATCTTATAGATCTAGGTGTAACCAAAATGGCCAAACATGTTCAGTGAAATCACATTAGTTCATAATATTCCAACAGATTACCTCACTTTCTTTCAACCAAACTTTTCCAAATAAATTCATAATGCTGCCAATTTTCATGGAGAACCAAGTGATTACATGTATAAGTTGGTAACCGGCTTAACTATTGGAGATATGTTTAAAGCTTATATTTTGAAGTTCATAGGAACATGAGATCAATGTATAATTCTAAGTGACTTTAAGCATAACAATCATTATCACAGTGATATTACTAGAATATTGTATGACGGCAAAAGAGTCGTTCACCCTTACATTGAAATAAAGTGGGCCAAAAAAATGATTGAAGACCATAATTGATTCGAGATATTGAAAAGGGTTAAATGAATTTATAATAAAAACTAAGTGGCTCATAGAAGGCGAATGAACTTGGTAGGACAACATTGAAGTTATGAAATGTAGTGACATAGACTTAAGAGTTAAGTGTATTAACACCGATGAGAGGTGAAAAACATGAATTGACTTTGAGAGTATCACCTTGTCAAGGCATACTCACATTAAGTACAAGATGTGCTCAGATTAGGAAAAAGAATAGACTAAGCCCGATATGAATTGGTTTGTACGAAATTATTATGAGTTACTGTTACTGATAAAAGGATGTTTTAGATCCATAATGTGTGATATGTGAGTATGCTAAGAAATATTAATATGAGCTAACAAAGATGTATTGTCGGCACATGAAGTGAAAATGGTGAGTAATTTGAGATATATATATTGAGGAACTAGTTAAGAAAGAAAATGATTAAATAAGTGATTGACTTATCGAGTGATTTCATTGACTACAGTCAAGTGGAAGAAAATATTCGAGTGATGATAGTTAAATGGGAAACAGAGGAGCATATAAGGAAATAATACCCTGCCTTCTTGATTAATTAGATAAGAATTTCGAGGAAGAAATTTATTTAGGATGGGAGAAATGTATCATCTCATTCCCAGATTGAGCGTTAGAACCCTAAAATATAGTACATGAAAGATTAAAGAGAGATTAGAAATGCATTTTCATGCTCATGCATAATATGTCATACACATACACATGAATAGGAAAATTTTTGCATATGAGACTAGATGTACATGCATTCATGAATAATTCCTCACATATTTGGACTGAGTTGTGATTTTGAAAATTTTGTGAATTTGGAATTTATTTATATTGGAAATTTTATTGATTAGTGGAGTTGTAATATTTTTTAATTTTGGTGTTAAATTTCTAAATTTATGGAGTAAAATGGAAAATAGGAAAAAAGAATCAAAAGAAGAATGGAGATAGTTATATTGTAAAGATGGGACTAAAGGAATTAGTTAAGAAAGAAACTTAGTTTAGGCTTAGGCATTAAGAAAGTGACAAGTGTCACTTAGTTAAGTTGCTTCTATAACCTTGTAGAAGTAAGTTATAGATATCTAAGAGTTAAAAGGGGCTTTTGGGCTCACTAAGGGTAGAAACGGAAGAAAGAAATGTAGTCTTGCTTTTTAAGAAGGGGGAAAAACATGAATTGAGAGAGAGAAAGAGAAACTAAGAAAGAAAAAGAAGAGAATTTTGGTGGTTGAGAGAAAAGAAAAGAGTTAAGTTAGGGTTTCAGCACTTCTTAGTCTTGAGAGAGATTTTGAAGTGGGTCAAGAAGAGAAAAAGGAAGATGGAGAGAAAAGCTTTAAATTGAGCTAAAGATCTCTTCATTTGGTGAAGAATCAAGGTAAGATCATTGGAATCTTTTGGATTTTTTTGGGAAGAGTTTTAGGCCATGGAGTTAGAAACTACATGGGGTTAAGTATTTTAGAACCAATTTTAGTGATTGTGCATTGTGGGATTTTTCAATTTGAAAGCCCTATTGAGTTGAGATTTGAGAGTTTAATGAAGTCAAATTGGTAGCTGAATGGTTATACTCAGGACTTTCCAAGTTTGCACAGTGTAAAATTTCTAGTCTTCCTTAGGGGTAAATTTTGTGTTCTGACTTCAGGAAAAAATCTGGTAATCTAGGCTAAATTATACAAAGTTGTCTTCTGAAAAGTTGTAGCTTATCTTACTAACTTTCCAATGGTATATAATATGAAATTTTTGGATATCGGAGTCGAAAGTTATAACCCTTATGAGTGGAGATGCTCAGGTGTGTAATCTGCTTCGTCATAAGTTGACCATCTGCTTCATCTTAGGTTGACTTTTTGCTTCATCTTAACTTGACCATCTGCTTCGTCTTAGGTTACCTTTCTACTTCGTCTTAAGTTGACCGTCTATTCTGTCTTAGATTGACTTTCTGCTTCGTCTTAAGATGACCATCTGCTTCTTCTTCACTATTCATTTTGTATTGTCTGGTCTAATTTTGACTCCTTATATGATAGAATTTATCTTCAAGGTATTCATAAAATTTGTATATCTTGAAGTTCTCTTCAAAACCATCTAATAATGACCTTGATCTGATACCTATAGCAAAAGTTATGCTTGTTGGCCCGAAATAGGATCAATATGATTGAGGACAGAACCTTGCTTGATTCTTTCAATCATAACTTTGTCATCCAACCTCCAAATGTAGTGATTCTTAGACCAATAGATTCCTAACACATATTTCTATCTCTCCACTAAAATTGGTAGCATTATAAATTTATTTGGAAAAGGTTGGTTGAAAGAAACTGAGGGAATCTGTTGGAATATTATGAACAGGTGTGATTTTACTAAACATGTTTGGCAATTTTTATTATACTTGGATTTATAGGATCCTAAATGAGATTATTTTTTATTTGGAGTGAACTAGAGATATAGGTTTACAAATTAACTGAAGAAGCCGAATTGTGATTCAGTCTCTAAGATGTTTAATTTCTAGAAGGAATTTGTGTATAGTCTACTATTTTGGATAAGAGCAGTCCAAAAATGTTTGAGTCATATCTTCCAAATTACTGAACCTAATTGAGTGATTTTGATGTCAATGAAACCACAAGACATAGAAGAACACTTTTCTAGAAGATAGTTTGACCAAATTACATTATTTTCACCTTCTGATTGAACGTGAACAGTAGACCCGAAGGTGTATCTTTGAAAAATCTGAAATGATCCAATGAGAAATGAATTGTGAATTTAATAGTTTTAGTAAGGCTTAAACCTAAGCATAAATTATACTTAGATGATTTTTGATATGGGAATGATTTTGTAATGAAATTAAAGGAAAGATACCCAGGATTATCATGAACATGCATTGTACATAATTCATTTCATCTATGTGCATTATTGAACAATTATAATTGTGCATATTATGATATATGTGTATATTGTTTGATATAGAGGAGCAATTTGAACGTAAACCTCCAAACGTTACCGAAACTTCCAAGCATTAGCTTCGGGAGCAACTTGTGAGTAACCTAGACGGTTTCTCTCAATTATTGTTTGCTTAAATGCTATTATAAATGATAAATGAATATGATTAATTGTGTTGGTTTCCGGACATGAGATCCGATGAATGTGATGTATAAATGAAATATTGAAGTGCTCATTGAATGTGAATTTGACGGAATAAGTGTTTTCTTGACTTTAGTGTTGAATGTCGGACAAAGGTTCGATGACAATGTGAATGAGATATGGTAGTGAATATGATTGTGTGACATTGAGCACTTTCAATTGATTGAATAAATGTGATGCATTTCATTACATGAATGCATGATTAGATAATGGGAGTTGTGACCAAAGTAGCCACCGATCAGAGCTTAAAGCTCAAAGTGTGAAAAGAGGCTCGAGCTTAGAAAGTGATTCAAAGCTTCAGGCTCAATATTTAATAAGTCCTATATGGGACAGTTATCAATGAGCCCTATATGAGACAATTATCAATGAGCCCGGCATCCAATGGATATGGGACAGTTAAGCACTCGGTCACAACAATGTAATAATCAGAAAAGTGTCTCATGAGCATTTTATATGCAGTTTGTTAAGTATGTTTACTGGATTGAAATGCCATATTTGCCTATGCTTAAGCGAAAATGTGATACTGATGCAAAGTGCAATTTTTGTGAAATAATTGTTATATGAAATAATATGTTGCATGAATTGAGTGAACCATAGATGATGGTTACCTCACTGAGTTCACAAAACTTACCCAAAATTTGCAAATATTTTTCAGGATCAGAAGAATACCCCGTTAGGCAACAAGAGTATACCTACTGCATGCAAGTGAGAGATAGAGGTTGGGATCAGTTCGCGTTTGCATTGTATTTCTTTATTTTAGTACTAAATTGTATTTTTTTCCGCAAATTTTGTATTAAGGAATGTATTATGAAATTATTATACAATGTGTATGCAAATGTAATCATGTTGTATTGACATTATGATTATGAGTGTTTTGTTTCTGGAATGGGCCCTAGTGATTAACGAAATTCTAATGATTTGAAAAATGTTTATGGAATAAAGAGGGTCCTATTTGATGATTGATTTCCGCAAACTATGTTTGTAGTTTCAAAAAAATTAATACTGAGTTTTGACTAATTGAGTGCTCTAGCATGCCACCCTCATGGGGCACATGTTCGGATATCACTCAGGATGTCGGACACGTGTCTTGCGGGAGTGGGGTGTTACAACGCTATTTTTATTATCTTACAACTTAAAGTTTCTTGGTGGGATTAATTGGGAAGTGGTGTTTCATAATTGAAAAGGTTTGCAATTTAGATTTTTAAGTCAATGTGTGAGCATAACAGGCTATGAATGAACTGGAGCATATTTGAATTTATCCACTTCAGAAAAAGGAATAGATTGGAGCATAAGAAGTTGAATGACTTAGTTTTTGTTTGTTATAATTTAAAGCTTCAAAAAAGATATGTTATTATCATTATTAATTTCGATAAAATTTTATAATTTTCTAATAATTAAATTTTATTGTTTACTAGGAGTCTTAATACTACGAGTAGTTCAACTGATCTAATTTCCATTGATAATATTGATCTTTAATGGATTGGGTTTCTAAAGAACATAATTTGGTAGATGTTAATGACTTGGAAGATAATCTTAGACGGGAAAGCATTGACATATTATTTGATGCATTAAATTTGAATGATAATGATGATGAAGCTCCTCTCAATAATGAGGATTTTGTACCAAATGATAATTGGGGTCAATGTAGTTATAGCGGATATCCTCCTATAGACGATTGAATTTCATTCCAAGTTTTTATTTTTCCTCTTTTTTCTAATTTTACTTATTTTGATATTTATGTTAAATTTTATATATGTAATGTAATTGCAAATGTTTTTGTTTCAGGATTAATTTCTACTTGATTGTTTCCTCATCACGAACTCTTGTTGTAAATTGTAATAGTTTGAGAGTTAAGAATATTTATTGTTCTTTTATTGGATGTTTTGATGTAATTACTATTTATTAAAATGATGAAATTGTATTATTGTAATATTTAAATACTTTGTATTATTCTTAATTGTATATTTGTATGATGATGATTGTCTTTTTTCATAATAATTGTGGTTATTATTTATATGTGAAATATTTAAAAATTATTGTTATTTCATATTAATTGTTATTATTATTTATTATTATAATTTTTAGAGACAGAGTTGATGTAAACTTGTAAAATATACAGTATCATACCAAAACTCAATCTGGTACGGTATTCACAACTTTGGTCAATACTATTGAATACTTTTTTAAAGAAAATGAAAAACAAATAATAACAAATAAAAGACATATCCTTAGATGCTATGAATTTCCACATAATCTAGGGGAAGTAAAGGAAAATCACACTAATCTTTCCATCAATTAACACACAACTATTCTCAACATTTGAGGGAAACAAAGATGTTTTTGTCCATGTCCTTAGTGAACTGGGAATATTCAAAAGGAAGAATAATATATTCATAATTAGCTAGAAACATCAATCTCAAATAGCAATAATTAAGTAATTTGACCCTAATATAGATAACAAGAGCTCCAAAAGGTTAGATAGCAAAAAGAATCGCAAACTGTTTAAAACATAAATCCTTAGATAAAATGTGAAAGCTCAACATGAAAATATAAGCTAAAATGATTGTTCAAATTTCTGTTGGATATGGGTCCCTCTCACATGGA
Source organism: Erythroxylum plowmanianum (assembly GCA_025531925.1). Classification (NCBI taxonomy): domain Eukaryota; kingdom Viridiplantae; phylum Streptophyta; class Magnoliopsida; order Malpighiales; family Erythroxylaceae; genus Erythroxylum; species Erythroxylum plowmanianum. The sequence continues at coordinate 14,403,240 of JANVCQ010000003.1, read as the reverse complement.
GGGACTCCATGTCTAAAATTGCGGCACCGAAATCGATGCCACATGCAGCATTTGTTGAAAAAAAGAAAAAAGACAGCTGCAAGGCAGCTATCTCACGTGATGGAGTGCCTATATAAGGCACTCCCTGCTTTAAAAAAAAAGAACAACAAATACAAAAGGAAAACCAGAGCAAATCAAATGCTCTGAAGTTAGAAAATATATTCATAAAAGGTTGGTGAGTGACAAAATAGTGAGGTTAGTCTTTTTAGGTTGGGAAACATCTTGTGAACCACTATTTTGGTTTTATCTCTGTATACCTACTGTTTGTAATAATGGAAGAAATATTTGAATTTTGTCCATGGACATAGCCCAAAGTTAAGGGTGAACCACATTAAATATTCTATGTCCATTTTGCTCATTTTATTTTTTCTTTTCACAAAATACACCCGCTGCACCCAACAATTTTCTGTTTCCGTTTCAATTTTTAACGTCATCACTAACAATGCCTCAAAAAAGAAAAGTACAATTACAATTAACATACATCAGCAGATAAACCTCACAAACAAGGGTTAGAGATGCACAATGTCACGTATTAGGTTCTACAATATTAGCAGCTCAAACAAAAAGAAATTAATTAAACTATATGAAACCACCTTCAAATATAGTTTTTATATCATTATAGTCAATTAAATACAAAGAAAGGAAGTGTGAATGTAAAACATACAAAGGGGTCGAAGCATCTTCACATCAAATCATTTAGCCAATTCTTCATGCCCAATTACTTTTGCTTGCTGAAGAATCATCTGTTTCAATCTAACAAGCAGATCCTGCAACAAACTTCAATTCTAAGCAATCGCAAACATCAGGAAGTATATACAAAAGTTGATTAGGGTAACTGCATAATTAGTATGAGTTCCAAAGTTGAGAGTTCCCATTACCACAGAATCTAGAAGAATAAAAATACTTTCTAACTAGCCCTCTCTTCAACTAAACAGAATAAGAATGCTAAAATGTCCATATATTCCCCTCTCCAATCTTGTAGCAACTGGAAATAAACATAAGGAGAGAGATACTTAGAAGCTCAGATCTAGATAGAGAACAAAGCCGATTAACATCATCAAGGTTATTATTAGCCAAAATTTCGTTTAGTTCAAGCATGAAAATCATAGGCTCCAAATATTCACTGACAAGAAAAACAGCATTTGCTCAAAAAAAGGAGGAGAATAAGAAAATCAAAACACTGAGTCAGAGATGAAACCATTCATTCTAATTTTCTTCTGGCAGTCTTAGATATACTTCTTATAAACTTGTTTCCTTTTGAAGCAAACCAAAAACAAGAAGAAATGAGTTTCTCACAATAATAACCTCATTAAGTTGAAACCAAAAACTCTCTCTTGACAATTCAGTGACTAACGACTGACTACAACCTAAAGCAAAGCACAAAACAATGAAAAACACGGAAAAACTACATTTTTGCTTTGCTTTAGGTTTCATTGTTTTGTGCTTTGCTTTAAAACAAATTGCTCTTCAAAGTAAAGTTTCATTTTTGCTATAATCACATGCTAATGCTTATTTGTACTACAAAAAAATTTTAAACATCAACCTCTTTTAGTTATTCTAGAAGAGCAATTTGTTTTGAGAAGTTTTAATCGCCGGAGACATCGCTGGTCGATGAAAAACGTGACAACCAGAGAGATACAGAGAGGAATAGAATTTGTTTGGTTTTTGTTTTCCCAATAAGCCAAAGACCTAATAATTAATATGAAACTAAACAGCATCGCTTTAGTTCTTGCGAAAGTCATTTTGTTTAAACCTTAAATTAAATTGCAAAATCTATAGGAAATGGGTTTATAATTTAGCACAATATGTCCCTTGGCTTAGAGTTGTCTGAATAAATTCCTTACACTCACGATAACTTTCCTTCAATGGGTAATGATCAATGTTTTAAAAACCGGACCGGACATCGAACCGGTCAAAGAAAAGGTTTAAGGTTTAGAGGTTTAACCGGTAATGAACCGCTATCAAACCGGAATATAATAAATAAGATGAAAATTTTATAAGAATAAATAAAAATAAAAT
>JANVCQ010000003.1:14384012-14401082 GCA_025531925.1 Erythroxylum plowmanianum | reverse complement strand
TCAGGCGATGGTTCTTCTTCTTCGATCCAAAAATCAGTATGTTCAATACAATCAATATCAATTGGATCATACGTTCTCTTCTTATTAAGCGCTCTGAACACATAATGGAGCAATTATAAAGTCAATAACTAAAATAAAATAATTATATGTAAATTAATACATCAATTAATAACTTTTATTTTGATGCATTCAGCTCCAATACACAACCTCTGGGACATGATTGAACATACTTAGACTAACGGGAATGGTTAAAAATGAATAAAATCAACTATCAACTATCAACTAATAAATGAATAAAATCAACTAACACTAAATGCAGCTTATTGTAAAATAGGATCTTTAACCCTTTAATCATGGAGCTTGCTTTAAGCTTTTTGAGTCTTAAATGGTTAACTGGAATTCATCATTACACATTTCCAAAAGATAGGTAAAAAGTAAAAACTGGGGTTAAAATCTGACTTCTGCTAACTCGTTTTTTGTTACGTTGTAAAAACCTTATCTTAATCTTTTTATTAATTTTACAGAAAATATAAATGTCATGTATTTTTAGTCCTTCCATATTTTGTCGTCCTTCTCCCTCAAACAAGCATCGTCTCCAGCAACCTTAATGGCATCTTCATGTCCTAATCTGGAGCTACGACCTCTGGGGAATACGGGTCTGAAGCTCAGCTGTGTGGGTTTCGGGGCTTCTCCTCTCGGTAATGTCTTCGGCTCTGTGTTCGAGCAGGATGCTCTTGACTCCGTTCGCGAGGCTTTCCGTCTCGGTATCACCAGCTTCTAGAAGCTTCCAGGAAGAGAGCAAGGCCAGATCTTCTCAAAGACAAGGCCAGATCTGACAGATCTGAAAGCAACCCGAGCTCGTGCACTGCTGCTTGGATCTTCTCAAAGACAAGGCCAGATCTGAAACAAGGTCAGATCTGGAAGCAACCCGAGCTCCTCCGGCAACTACCCGACATCTGAGAAGAACGCAAGGTGCGATGGAGGGAAAGTGAGAAGAGTGGAGGGAAAGTGAGAAGAGAGAAGGAAGACGATGAGAGGCGTTTCAGATCTGGCTGTGCTTGTTTTTAAGTCTTTAACTTTACATCCGGTTATGTTATAACCGGTTCTCATAAAAACCGGCCGGTTCTTTGATAAACCGGCCGGTTTTTAAATTCCAAGGTTAATAACTATAACCGAACCGGACACATGGTCGGTTCAGACGATTTCCGGTCTGACCGGCCGGTCCGGTCCGGTTTTCATATCATTGGTAATGATTAAGAACAGAGTTGCCATTATGGACTGACTACAGTACATGTTAAATTTGGAAGAGATTTGTTGTTTATCCAAAGAAGAGTCATAAATAAGGGTTCTCGTGTTCTTTCTTTATCCCTTTTCCAACACTATCTAGATAGGAATAGAGAACTTTTCACATGATACGAGCCCTCTAATTCGCTCATGGAGTTAGTCAATACCCTAACTATAGCACAAGCTTCCACTTCAGTCTAGAAGCAGAAGGTGCTTATTCTAACCATAACATCACAAGCGATATGTGATAAATGTACAAGGGATCATTCAAGAAAGTGTCAACCCATGTTCATCACCGGTGGTATTAGTTAAAAAAAAAAAAAGATAACTCGCGGAGGTTACATCTTGATTATAAGGCTCTTAATAACTGCACCATTAAAGATAAATTTCCAATTCCACTTATAGAAGAACAAATTTAATTGTTTTCTCTTCTGTTCTTCTCTCTATTCATCTTCTTATTTGACTATTGGAATTCTTGTAATTTGATAACAACTATTTCATCTCAAAGGTCATAATCCCATTATACACAATTTAAATCGTTTCAATTTTGTTTCAGAGCACTTTGATTCTCATCGAAAAGACGGAGGAAGGAGCAAGGTCACAAGATTTGCAAAAGGTGGAAGAGAATTTGAAGGTGCAGATCCAAGGATGCAAAATACGGAAGATCAATTGATGAGTTAAAAGAACTCATAATTAATGCAGTTACACATGGAGAGGAATCATAATTCAAGAACAATGAAAGATGATAGAAGGCCTCCAAAGTTCCACTTTTGAGAATTTCAGGGAGTTAATAATTACACGCTTTCTACGCAATTCAGTAAAGTAGAGTTTTCGACTTTTAATGGAGAAGGATTAAGGAATTGGGTTTTTTAAAGTGAATCATTTTTTTGTACTAGATAAAACACTAGTAGAGTTAAAAGTTGGGATAATAGGTGTACATTTGATAGGAAAGCTTTGTCTCGGTATCAACTGTCTTTGAGGAATAGGATCTCAATAGAACCAGTCAGTTGGGTAGAATATTTGATTGCTCTGGAGCAAAGATTCGGAGACGTGTTGTTTGATGATCCAATTGGTGAACTAAAGGAGCTTGAAGTGAACAGACCATTACGTCAAGGATTGTTACGTTATGTTTGATTTTTTTTAGATATACATTAGCTGTAAATAGATTAGAAGAATAAGTTTAAAATCCCTTGATGTAAAGAATTTAGTTAGATAGTGTAACTGATCTAGGATCTGATCTAGTTTCCTATTTTATCTCGTGATTTCCTATATAATAATGTATATTATCTATTTGAATATTATAGAATATATAAGTATTCTTTCCCACATGGTAGCAGAGCTCTAGGGTTCTTCCTTCAAGGATTTGTTTTCCAAGTAGCCTTCATTGCTACATAATCGAAACCCTTTCTTGGTTTTATTTTTGCATGTTCCAGCCTTCATTGCTATATTCCATCTTGTCTTTCCCTCTTTGATTCTTGTTCAAACAGCCTTAATTTCTGTGTTTTTTTCCTTCTTCATCATGTCAACCTCCCAAACTTTTGCTTTTAACCATTTAGAAGAATTCAGTTCTAATAAAAAAATTGGAGATTTGCAAAATATTTGGGCTTCCTAAAGGCTTAATGGGAAGAATTACCTCAAATGGTCTCAATTTGTCTCCATATATCTCAAGGGAAAAGGGAAGCGTAGTCACCTTCTTAGAATAGGATTAATAAAGGATAACCTAACATTTAAAGTATGGGATAAAGAGGATTCCATGATAATGTCCTAGCTGTAGTGTTCCATGGATCCCATTATCAACGACACATGTATGTTTTTGGTCACTGCAAAGGAGATTTGGGATTACATTCGTCGCACATACTCGAAGACTCATGATGCTGCTCAAGTGTACGAGATCAAGGTCAAAACTGTAGCTACTAAGCTAGGAGATAAATATGTCATTGAGTATGCAAACCTGTTGCAAAATCTGTGGCATGAACTTGACCATTACTGAGTTTTTGAGATAAAATGCCCTGAGGATGCTGCCATCTTAAAGAACTTCATTAGAAAAGACCATGTCTACCATTTTTTGGCCATATTGAATCCTAAATTCGATCAGGTTAGGATTCAAATCCTTGACAAAGAGGATAAACTGTCTCTAGAAGAGACAATTGCATTGAGTCAAGCAGAAGAAAGTCGAAGGAGTGTTATTCTTAAACCACAAACCATGGATGAGTAAACCTTAGTAGCAAAAACATATCATTAAGTGAAAGGAAGTAGTGATCTGTCTAAAAATCCAGGTAGAGAAACCAGGAGAAGGAAAATAAGGACAATCTTTTGTGTACTTACTACGCACACAAAAGAAACTTATTGGAAACTAGATGGTAAGCCACCAAACTGAGAATGAGTAAACTATGGGGGAGAGCAGAGGTCTCAAGCACATATGGCAGAATAGCCCAAAGCTGTGGAAAATTCAACAACATGAGGGTTTAATAGTGAAGAAATTGAAACGTTGAGAAGCCTGTTAGGTTTTATTGAACAGCTTTCTAAACCTTGCTCTTTGGCTATTTCAAGTAAACCTTTATTTCCTTTTTGCATGACTGCCTTGACTACCTTATAAACTTCTTATACTAACTCTTGATAATAGAATCTGGTGCCACAGACCTTATGATACCCACATCTTAACTCTTCCATACTTATACCCCATGCCTAAGTAAAAGAGAGATTGTAGTCGCTAATGGCTCTTTAGCTACTATTACAAGGTTCGGAGATGCACATCTCCCACCAACCCTTATTCTTAAAGAAGTCCTTCGTATACCAAAACTGTCAGCTAGCCTTCTTTCCATACAATTGCTTACCTATGATATGAAATGTTATGATACTTTCTTTCCTTCTTATTATGTTTTTCAGCATTAAGTCATGGGGAGGAGGATTGGACTTGCTAAGGAAAGAAGCGGTCTTTACCAACTTGAATTTCCTAAAAAAAATTAGAAACAACTTGTCTTTATCATTTCTTAGTTCCTTAAATAAAGATGACATTTAGCTTTATCATTTGCGCCTAGTTCATCACTCTTTTAAGGTTTTAAACGTCATGCTCCCTCATTTGTTTCAAGAATTAGATATTTATTAATTTCATTGTGATGTTTATGAATTGGCAAAACATTCTTGGGTATCATTTCCTATTAGCAATAAAAGAAGTTCTCATCATTTTCATTTGATTCATAGTGACGTATGAGGTCTCTCTACTACACCTAATGTTTCTGGGGCTCGTTGATTTGTATCCTTAATTGATGATTGCACTCGGGTTACATGGTTCTTTCTTCTTAAACTAAAATCTGATGTTAGCCTTGTTATACCTAATTTTCACTCAATGATTCAAAACCAATTTAGGTTTAAAATAAAAAACTTTCATACAGACAATGCTAGAGACTATTTCAACCAAACTTTGTCATCCTTCTTTCAATCACAAGGCATTATACATGACACATTATGTGTTAACACCGCAACAAAACATGATAGCTAAAAAGAAAAATGGGCACTTACACAACACCACCCGAGCCCTAATATTTCCAGGGAATGTCCCTAAATCCTATTGGGGAGAGGCAGTTCTTACTACCACATAAGTGATAAATAGACTTCCCTCATGTGTTAGACAACAAAAGTCCCATAGACATTCTCAATAGTTTCTATCCATACTTCAAACCATCACATTGCCTTACACTAGAGTATTTGGGTGCACTGCCTTTGCTCATATCCATAGCCAACACAGAGACAAACTAGACCCCTAAGGCATCAAATGTGTTTTCCTTGATTACTCACCTACTCAAAAGGAATACAGGTGTTATAAGTTGTCATCTAGAAATTTTTGTACCTCTACAGATGTCACTCTTATAGAAAATACACCTTTTTTTCTCCATGTGCTATCTTCAGGAGGAGATTTCACTAATAAAAGATAACACTTGTGAGTCCTTCGAACCACTTAAAATACTTGGCCTTCCTTCTCCTCCAACTTGTATTGTTGAAACAACCAATCCTTCTGAACCAGTTACATTTTAGTTTCCCAATAATACTACTAAACATGAGTCATCTCATGTCCCAGTCAGCGATACTTAAGTATATACAAGGAGAAAGGCTATTTTAGAACTGTCACAGGTCAAAGAATCTAACTCAGACTCTAGAAATGAAATCATGGTAAGATCTGACTCACCTTTACATACTCAATTTTTTAACCTATTGTTATTAGGAAACGTGTAAAAGAATGCACTAAGCGATTACTATCCTTTATCTCACTATGTCTCTCTTAAGCGCCTATCACCAGTCCAACCAAAAATTCATTGTGAGTTTAAATACCATTATTATCCCTAACACAGTTTTTGAGGCATTGTCAAAAAGGTAATGGAGGGATGCTATGAGGGAGGAGATGAGTGCATTAGAAAAGAAAAAAATATGGGAGATTGTTGATAAATCAAAAGGGAAAAACATTGTTAACTGTAAGTGGATTTTCACACCAAAATATAAGGCTGATGGATCTCTTAAGAGATATAAAGCTAGATTAGCTGCCAAAGGGTACACATAGACTTACATGATTAACAATTAGGAGACTTTTACTCCAGATGCAAAAATGAATGTTGTGAGAATTATGTTATCATTAGCTGCCTACTTTAAATGGAAACTCCTATCATATGATTTTAAGAATGCTTTGCTCTATAGAGACTTAGATGAAGAAATCTACATGAACATCCCACCAGGATTTGAGGGGACATTAGCAAAAAAGTATGCAAGTTAAGGAAGGCCCTTTATGGGTTAAAACAATCTCCTAGAGCATAGTTTGGGAGATTTTCAAAAGTCATAAGGGAGCCTAGGTATATAAAAAGCTGAGGTGACCACACTCTTTTCATTAAACATTTAGCTACAGGGGGAGTTATTGCTCTTCTAGTTTATGTAGATGACATTATAGTGATGATGAGAAAGAGAAGCATGAATTGAAGTGAAGACTAGTAAAAGAGTTTCAAATAAAGGAACTGGGGAAACTAAAGTACTTCCTTAATATTAAGGTGGCATATTCCACTTAAGGGATTTTCATATCCCAATCAAAGTATGTGACTAATTTATTGGCAGAAACAGGGAAGGTTGGGTTTAAACTAGTCTTTACACCTATGGATCCAAATCATAAGTTGGGAGAAGATAAAGAAGAACCAATTGTTAATAAAAGGATGTATCAAAAATTGGTTGGCCGACTTATATATCTTGCTCACACTCAGCCAGACAAAGCTTACTTGGTGAGAGTAATCAGTTAATTCATGTATGATCCAAGAGAACCTCATCTTCAAGTTGCTTATAAAGTGCTACATTACTTGAAAGGCAATCTAGGGAAAGGAATTTTGTTTTTTTAAAAAACAATACTCTTGCTCTAAAAACCTACACTGACGCTAACTATGCAAGTTCTCTAGTGGATAGAAGATCTACTCTTGGAGATAATTTGGTAAAGTGGAGGAGTAAGAAACATAATATGCTGGCAAGGTCATCTACAGAATCGAAATTTAGGATTATTCCTCAAGGATTGTGTGAAGTACTCTGGCTGAAGATTATTCTAGATGATTTGAAAGTCAAATGGGACTGCCCTATAAAACTTTATTGTGACAATAAGTCAGCCGTCTATATTGCTCATATTCCTATACAACATGATAGGACAAAGCATATTGAAATTGATAGACATTTCATTAAAGAAAAATTAGAAGAAAGGTTAAAATGTGTGTCTTATGTTCCATTAGAACATCAAGTAAACTGATATTCTAACGAAGGGGATGAACAATTTGATTTTCTATGATCTTGTATTTAAGCTGGGAATGGAAGACATCTATTCCTCATCTTGAGGGGGAGTGTTGAGATATACATTAGCTGTAAATAGATTAGAAGGACAAGTTTAAAATCCCTTGATTTAAGGGATTTAGTTAGATAATCTATCTAACCTAGGATCTGTTATAGTTTCCTATTTTATCTCTTGTAATTTTCCATATAATATTGTATACTATCTATTCAAAGAATATAGATTATACAAGTATTCTTTTCCATAATTTTCTATCACACAAATTGGTTATGCCAGAAACTTATTTAATGAGTTTATTTCTGAAAGGTTAAAGCTGGAAATAGAATATCCAGTTTAATTGTTCAATCCTAGAACCTTTCAATAAGTGTATGAAGCAATCAAGAAATAAGAACTAGTATTCCAACATTGTATGGGAGCGCATAGAGGATAATGGAGAAGCTCGTAGACATTAGAAGGAGTAGGTACTATTGTTAACAAAAATCAACAGGGGTTTTTACCCAAGCCAGCAATGATGAATTCTAAAGTTAAAAATACTAAGGCTACTAGCAGGAAGGAGATTGATGAATGTAGACCAAAGGTTTATGTTTTTTAATGTGATGATAAATTACTCGTAGACATAAATGCAAAAAAAATGTCAATTCTATATATATGTAGAGTAAGAAAATGATGAAGATGTGCAGGAGGATGAAGAAGTTAGACTCTTCTCATGTCATATCAATACATGTTGTGATAGGTATGAGCGAGGTATAGTATAAAGATGAAAGAGAATGGCATTTTTAATGGAAAAAGAGTACACATATTGGTAGATGGAGGAAGTACACACGATTTTATTAATGAGTCATTCGTTAAAAAAGGAGAGGGAAACATAGATAATATTGAAATGATGCTGATTATAGCAGTGGGGGATTAAAAATTTGGGGTACTCAAGTTTATAGGAATATGTTATGGATGATTAATGGTCATTCTTTTCATTCTAGTATTGGAGCAAATTACACAATATTGGAGGTACAATGGTTGGACACTTTAAATGATGTAGTGTTCAATTTCAAATAAGGCACTATATTGTTTAATTGGAGGGGTAAACAAGTGACATTGTGTGCTAGTTCAAAAGACAAAAATAGATGGATGATATGTGAGAAAGCAAATAAAAAGAAAAAACAAGTGTGATTATTGTATGTCAATTTTTATTGTTGAGTCAAGAAGAATCAAACAAATGGGGCATTCAATTAATTAAGCAATACTGAACATGACTGAGATGAGTGCAGGTAAGTTGGAAATGTTAGAGGACTCAAAATTACAATATAAATTTTAACAACAATATACAGATGTCTTTGAAGAACCAATAGGATTGCCACCAAAGAGGAAGCATGATCATCACATATTACTGAAAGAAGGGTCTGAGGCTGTGAATAAGAGACCATATCGATAAGTGGGAGTACCAAAAAGGGTCATTAAAGAATTGGTGTAGAATATGTTAAAACAAGGGATCAGTCAAGAAAGTGTCAGCCCTTTTTCATCACTAGTGATATTAGTTAAAAAAAGACAACTCATGAAGGTTATGTGTTGATTATAGGGCTCTTAATCACCACACCATTAAAGATACATTTCCTATTCCACTTATAGAAGAACGAAATTAACTTTTTTCTCTTATGCTCTTTTCTCTCTCTATTCATTTTCTTGTTCGACTATAGGAATTCTTACAAGTTGATAACAACTATTTAATCTCAAAGGTCAGAATCCCATTATACACAGTTTAAATCATATCAAAATGGGTATATAGAGGAACCATTGGAAGTTCCAAAACAAGGACCGTTCTAAGGATGCACTGATACAAACAATTTTACAGAAGGTAAGGGAACAACTTTTATGTTGGCAAATAGAAAATGCTTATAAGAGAAGAATATTTGATAATCGTCTTTAGAATATCTCTGCTTTCCAAACCCTAATTGGAAAAGAATTGAAGCCTCGATTGTGTTAGAAAGTTACACTTGTCTTTGTAGTTGACTAGTCAAAATAAACAAGCAAAATTTGTTTTTACTACCTTTGGACAGATTTATTGAAGTTATCTATATAGTTGATAGTCAGTGGAGGTGTATAGCTTCATTAAAGCTATCCACATAAGCTATCCTTATAGAACTCTATATATATATATATATATATATGACCATTACTTTGTATTGTACAAAAATCAAGAAGAAAAGGTGAAAAAGAGAGGTTGCGTAGTGTGTGAAATCTTTGTAAAATTCTCAACTCCAACGAGTAGTGTAGTGGGAGGTGATAAATAAAGTGAGTGCGTATTTTGATAAACAATTTTATTTATAGGCAATCTAATCACCACCATCTGGTATCAGAGCTAGCTTGTATCAAGATGGTAGCAAGTTCAAGTTTGGTTGCAAATTAGGTTCCACAAGTACAAATATTTATCTTCAAGTTTGATGGTAGATCAAATTTTGCTATGTGGAAACACTTGATGGAGCTATGTTTAAAGACCAATGGTTATAGAGAAATAGTAGAGAAGGGTTTTGTTGAACTAATAAAAGAAGAGAAAGGGAAAGCAGAGCAAAAATAAGTAGAGAAAGATTGTTTACAAAATGAGAGAGTTTTTTTTTAATCTGTCAATCTATGGAGCTGCCTGTTCTTGAGAAAATTTTCCATGCTAAAACAGCAAAGGAAGCTAGGAAAATTTTTATCAAAATATATGAAGATGTTGATTCAATCAAACGAATGAGATTGCAGGGCCTAAAGCAATAATTCGAGCTAATGGAACAAGGCAAGGATGAAAGTATTCGTGATTATTTTTCATAAATGGATAAAATAGTCAATGATTTGAAGAAAAATGGTGATATCATAACAAAAAAAGCATTCGTGGAGAAAATTATGCATACATTCACAACTCGATTTGATTATGTGGTAGCAGCTATTGAAGAGTCAAAATATCTTAACGCAATGACGTTGAATGATTTGCAAACATTTTTGGAGTCATATAAAATGCGGAGGAATGAAAGCTCAAGTGGCATAATAGAGCAAGCATTAAAAGCTCAAGCAAATATGAGAAATAAACGACAATGCAAAGAAGGGTGAATCAAAATTTAAAAAAAAGTTAGAATTTCAAAGGAAGAGGAAGGATTTTCGAACTAACTCAAGCCAAGACACAAGAGGTAATGACTCTTTTCAAAATAAAGGCAAGAAATTCAAACATTTTCAGTCAAAATGCAAATCTCATAGTTAGTGCCATAATTGTAATAACTATGGTCACTATAGTCAAGAATGTCATGCCAAAGCATTGATTATTAGAAAGAGTCATGCTCGATTGTAAAAAGGGAAGATAATATGTAAACAATTATTATAACCATTCATACAATTTTTTATAAGAACGACTATCAGTGGTTATTAGATACAGGCTGCAATTATCATCTAAATAGGAAGAAAGAATTATTTTCTGACTTAGATGAAAGCTTCCAAACCACTTTTACGCTTGGTGACAATATAAAACTTGAAGTCGTGGGAAAAGGAAAGATTGCCATCAGAATGAATAACGGATCTTTAAATTATATATCTGATATATTTTATGCAACTGGTATATGCCAAAATATCTTGAGTGTGGGACAACTAGCTGCGAAAGGTTATGATTAGCACTTCAACAAGAGAGGTTGCACCATAAATGATATGGGGATGGGCCTAATAGCAAAGATAAACTCAAGAAACCAACTATTTTCGATGAATATAAAGTCTGATGTTGCTTTATGCTATAATACCACAATTGCTGATGATAATTAGCTCCCACATATACAACTTAGGCATTTCAACTTCGAAAGCATCAAGTTCCTTACAAATAAAAAATGGGTTACAGGCTTGCTTGTTATCCAAGTTCCTAAGCCACTATATGAAAATTGTGTGGTAAGCAAAAAGCATTATGATCCTTTTCCTAAAGGACTTGCATGAAGAGCTATAAAACCACTTAAGCTGGTGCACTCTGATTTAGGCTATATGGATGTCCCATCTAATGGAGGTAACAAATACTTTATTACTTTCATTGATGACTTTAATAGAAAGACATGAGTTTGTTTTCTTAAAAATAAATTTGATGCTTGTGATACATTTAAGAGTTTTATGGCATATGTTGAAAGACAAAGTGGTTTTACTTTGAAAATCTTGAGAATTGATAGGGAAATAGAGTATATTGTCTATAATGATTTCTTGAGGAAGTATGGTGTTAAGCACCAAGTAACTACAAGATAAACTCCTCAACATATTGGAGTGACAGAAAGACAGAATATGACTATTATAGATATGGTAAAAAGCATGCTACATTATAAGAAATTACCTAAAAGCTTTTGGGCTGATGTAGTGGCTTGTGTAGTTGAAATCTTAAATAGATGTCCTGTCAAAAGTGTACATGGTAAAACTCTATATGAAGCTTGGAGTGGGAAAAACCCTAATCTTAATCACTTGAAAGTCTTTAGTTGCATTGCCTGTGCACATGTTCCAAATGAACTAGGATGACAAGACAAAAAATTGCATTTTTTTTTGGTAATATTGAAGAAACTAAAGGCTACAAGTTATACAACCCAAAAAGCTAAAAAATAATCATCAGTCTAGATGTTATCTTTGATGAAGATGGAGTGCGAGATTGGTTAGAAAAAGAAAAAGAGTTATTGCTTGTACCAGTAATCATAAATGAAGAAGTACAGTGAGATAATAAAGTTGATAAGCCACCAGCAAGCATTGTAGGTCCAGGTGAAACAACATTTGATACACCATATCATAGATATCTACAACGAGAGCAATGTTCGCCTGCCCACTTATAAGATTTTGAAGTTGGTAGAGATGATGATCTTGTTGATAGGGAGGAAGTGATAAGTCAAGAAGACTTCACTTCTGATAATTTTAATGACAATCAAATAATAATAATCTTAGAAATGTGTGAACTATTTTGATGAGTTTGTTAAGTGCATAGAAAAATGTAAGTGACACAAATCGTCAACTTAAGACAATACATGGTCAAACCCAGAAGATATTTAAAACTCAAGATGGATGACTTAAGACAGCCAACATAAGAAGATACAGAAGGTCAACATAAGAAGATACAAGGTCAACACTAGAAGATACACGGTCAACACTAGAAGAAGCGTGACACTAGAAGAAGTGTGACACTAGAAGAAGCGTGATATTATAAGAAGCGCGACACTAGAAGAAGCATGACACCAGAAGAAGCACGACACTAGAAGAAGTATAGTACCAGACGATTAAAATGGAAACTATTCTAGAACGTTAGTCAGTTAGTTAGTTGGAGTTAGTTACAGGATTCAACTAATAATAGTTTCTAGAAGATTCAAGAAGTAGTTTCTTAAGAAGACAGTTAAAGATTTAGGCTATAAATACTAGGTATAGTCGTAAACAAAAAATAATGTTTTCATAAGAGAGAAAATCTAATTGTACAATATTTAGAGAAACTCTGTACTCAAGTGCGAAAGAAGGAGAGCGAATACATCTGTAACGTGAATCTCAAACAATATCTTTCCAAAAGAAAGAAAGGCTAGAGCCTGGAGAGGCTAAGAAAGTAGATAAAGAATAGTTTGTGAGAGAGACCTGAAGAGGCTCTGCAAATGTAGAAAGAATACTTGTAAAGTTGAAGAGTGTAGTGAAATCTCAAAAAAACTCTGAGAACTGGACGTAGACCGAGGTTAAGGATGAACCAGTGTAAAATTGTAGCGTCTATTCTCAAATTGTAGCGTCTATTCTCTAACCCTTATCTTTTAATTTTCTTATTGTTAGAAGAGTATATAATAATTTTTGCAATTGCATTACTCATCGACTTAAGCGAATTGTTTTTGTGATCATCTAAATTTGTAAAGAAATTCAATAAATTTCTAAAGATTAATATCTTTGAAGATTTTACACAATTCAACCCCCCCCCTTCTTATGTATTTTACATATTTTACATAATTTCTATATTAGCAAGTGATTTACTTCAGTTGGTATCAGAGCAAGGTTTCCAAGAAATACTGTTACAAAGTGAGGACAAAGATCCATGGCTGAATCATATGTTTTATAGCTGAAGGTGCCTCGGTCATAAGACCTCCTGCATTCAATGGTGAAGATTATCATTATTGGAAGGACAGGATGCGGTTTTTATAGAATCCACACATATTGATCTTTAGGATATCATTGAGAATGGTCTATATACACCAACAGACGATGAAGGAAATAACATCTCTCATGACAAATGGTTAGTCGATTAGAAAGCTCGATTTCAGTTAAACTCAAAGGCCAAGTTCTTTTTAAGTTGTGCTCTAAGCAGAAGTGAATATGATAAGGTTTATGGATGTGAATCTGCAAAGGAAATGTAGGACATATTAGCCATTGAACATGAAGGTACAAATCAGGTGAAAGAGTCCAAGAATAGTATTTTTGTTCATCAGTATGAGCTGTTCAAGATGAAAGATGATGAAACTATTGATCAGATGTTTGGACGATTCCAAACAATTGTTAATGGACTTAAAGCTCTTGGGAGAATCTATGATAGTCAAGATCATGTCAGAAAGATTCTTAGGAGTCTTCTAAAAAGATGGAGACCTAAAGTAACGGCAATACAAGAGGCCAAAGATTTAAGTAAGCTGAAGCTAGATGAATTGCTTGGTCCATAAAAATATATGAAGTAGAGCTTGACGCAGAAAATAAACTGAGAAGAGATAAATCTATCACATTAAAGGCTGGTCAAAAGAATCAGAAGATACAAAAAAATAAAAGCACATCTTCTAAAGCATTAAAGATTGAAGAAATCAAGAATGATGATGCTAGTGAATCTAATCAAGATTCAAGCGAAAATGATGATGAACTATCCTTCATTTTAAGAAAGATTAGGAGGACGTGGCAAAAGGAATAAAAGGGAAATAAAGACTTCTCTTTTAAGAAG
This sequence comes from Erythroxylum plowmanianum, assembly GCA_025531925.1. Lineage (NCBI taxonomy): Eukaryota > Viridiplantae > Streptophyta > Magnoliopsida > Malpighiales > Erythroxylaceae > Erythroxylum > Erythroxylum plowmanianum. The sequence goes on along the minus strand of JANVCQ010000003.1, from coordinate 14,387,079 downwards.
AATAACAAAGACGATTCAAAGAATGAGAAATTTTCTATCATCTGTTATGAGTGCAATAAACCAGGGCATTACAAGTCTGAATGCCCGTTGCTCAAAAGAAAATAAAAAAAGTAAAGAAAACAAAATGAGCACGATGGCAACTTGGAAAGATCTGGATTCGTCTAAATCTGACTCCGACTCACAAACATCAGAACAAGCAAATATATGCTTGGTATCTGAAAGGGAATGCAATGATGAGGTAATTTCTAACTTTGATGATCTTCAGGATACATATTTAGAATTGTTAGAAGATTCACATACTATCTTAAAACAATATAGGATTTTGAAAAAGAAATTTGCTAAAAGTTTGAAAAACACAAAACTTTTAGAAAAAGAAAATGTATGCCTTAAGAAATAAGTAGACGATATGAAAAAGAAAGTAACCGTAGATAGATCTGTGAAAATTAATCAACTAAAACAAAGGATTAACAGTCTCTCAGTAGATTTATCAACATTTACTAAAAGTACAAAAAGGATTAATGATATGATTGGAAGGTATAGACATCCAAATCATAAGAGTGGTTTAGGTTTTAATAATAGTAATGTTCGTCATAATAAGAGTTTTGTTTCTAATAGAAAGAAAAAGAAACAATATTCTTATTACTCGATGAAAAATTGTAAGGCTAACCCCAAAGGACCCAAGAAAATATGGGTACCTAAGAAAGATATAATATATATTATAGATCTCCTTCTTTGGAAAAAGTAACCAGCACTAATGGTACTTGGACAGTGAATGCTCTCGACATATGATGGAAAGAAGGTCTATGTTCCTAGACCTCTAAAATAAGCAAAGAGGATCAGTAACTTTTGAAGACAACTAGTAAGGCAAAATAGTTGGAATTGACAAAATTGGTAAAGATTCTTTTTCGTCTATTGATAATGTTTTGTTAGTTGAAGGCTTAAAGCATAATCTAATTAGTGTAAGTCAATTATGTGATTCTGGTTCAGAAGTATCCTTTAATCAAAATTCTTGTGTAGTCAAAAACAAGGATAATTCCATATTCTTTTCTACCAAAAGACGAAATAATCTCTATAAAATTAACTTAGATGATTTGAAAAGTCAAAATATTTCATGTTTTATATCAACAGATGAGGAAAAACTGATTTGGCATAAAAAGCTAGGTCATGTTAGTTTTAAACATATTTCCAAGTTGGTTAGACAAGATTTGGTAAGAGGATTACCAAAGATAAGTTTTAACAAAGATTTCATTTGTGAGAGTTGTTAAAAAGGAAAACAAGTTAAAACATCTTTTTTCTCTAAAAATGTTGTAACTTTGTCTAGACCTTTAGAGTTGGTACATATAGATTTGTTTGGTCTAACCAGAACACTAAGTCTTCGCGGAAAAAAGTATGGTCTTGTAATTGTTGATGACTTCACTAGATTTTGTTGGATATTGTTTTTATCAAATAAAGATGAATATCTTAAGTGCTTTAAAGTTTTATCCAAAAAGTTACAAAATGAAAAAGAAATTTCTGTTACTGGAATTAGGAGTGATCATAGTGGAGAATTTGAAAATGAAACATTTAGAATGTTTTGTGAAGAGAATGGAAATTTCCATAATTTCTCTGCTTTTAGAACTCCTCAATAAAATGGAGTTGTAGAAAGAAAGAACAAGACGATTCAGAAAATGGCAAGGACTATGCTATATGAAATAAGTCTTCCTAAGTATTTCTAGGCAAAAGCTGTAAATACAGCTTGTTATATTTAAAATAGAGTATTTTTGCGACCTATTTTAAATAAAACTCCATATGAGTTATGGAAAGGAAGAAAGCCAAATATATCTTACTTCCATCCTTTTGGTTGTAAATGCACTATATTGAATACAAAAGAAAAGTTGGATAAATTTGATTCTAAGATCAATTCATGAATTTTTCTAGGATATTCAATTACTTCTAAAGCTTATAGAGTTTATAATGTTGTTTCTAAATCTGTTGAAGAGTCTATGTATGTTAAATTTGAAGATGATTCTCATCCAGATAGAAGAGATGATTTTAATGATGAAACTCTATCTGCTCCTTTAGTCAATAACCTAGACACGTCACTACCAGACGATCTGCTTGATAAGGTATAAGATATTTATGAAAACTTTTGTTCTAGAAAAGACTGGAAGTACAAATCTTCTCACCCAGAAAACCTGATTCTAGGAGAAACATTAGAAGGAGTGAGAACTAGGTCGAAATTTAGAAGAGAGGCAAATGTAGTTTTGTTTCTGAATTAGAACCTAAGAAAATTGATGAAGTTTTTCAAGAAGAAGCTTGGATTTTAGCTATGCAAGACGAGTTAAATCAATTTGCAAGGAAAAAATTTTGTTCTTTAGTTCCTAGATCATCTAATAAGTCTATCATAGGAACTAGATGGGTATTCAAAAATAAACTAGACGAATCATGAAGAATAAACCGTAACAAAGCTAGATTAGTAGTTCAAGTCTATAATCAATAAGAAAGAATAGACTATAATGAGACCTATGCTTTTGTAGCTAGACTAGAAGCTATTAGGATTTTGCTTGCATATACTATTTGTCATGATATAAAATTGTTTCAAATGGATGTGAAAAGTGCCTTTTTGAATGGTTTTATAGATGAGGAAGTTTATGTAAAGCAACCCCCTGGTTTTGAAGATACTGATAAACTAGACTAAGTCTATAGGAAACATATTAAAGATGATTTTATAGTTATACAAATATAAGTAGATGATATTATTTAAAATCTTATGAAAATCTTATGAAAAGTAAATTTGAAATGAGTATAATGGGTGAATTGAAATTCTTTCTTGGTTTACAAATTTAAACAAACTGAAGAAAATATTTTTATTTATCAACAAAAATATATCAAAGAACTTTTAGTCAAATATAAAATGTAGAAGTTCAAACCAATGTCAACTCCTATGCATCCTTCAATCCTCTTATTTAAGGATGAAGTTGGTAAAAAGATTGATCAAACCCTTTATCGAAGAATTATTGGTTCTTTACTTTACCTAACTGCAAGCAGACCTGATATACTGTTTAGTGTTTGTTTGTGTGCAAGATTT
>JANVCQ010000003.1:14334125-14370394 GCA_025531925.1 Erythroxylum plowmanianum | reverse complement strand
CGTCTGCGTCTGCCTTGTTTTGGCTTCTGCGTCTGCGTCTGCGTCTGATGTATTTAGCATCTGCGTCTGCGTCTGCACCTGATGTATTTAGCATCTGCGTCTGCGTCTGCGTCTGCGTCTGATGTATTGAGCATCTGCGTCTGCGTCTGATGTATTTAGCATCTGCGTCTGCGTCTGCGTCTGATGTATTTAGCATCTGCGTCTGCGTCTGCTGTATTTGTTCTTTTTATTGATTCTTTTTGTTATACATCAAAATCATATCTAAGTAAAGTCATTTGGACTTAACACGTGTATGTCCGTTAGGTGAAGGTGTATGTCCGTTTAATGGACATACATTGTATACTTTTGGAAATTCGCAATTTTGATCCCCTAGATGGCAAAGTCTCTCTTCAGAGTCTTCACAAAAGTTGTAGATCTAGAAGTCCTCTTTGAAATCATCCTAAAACAACCTTAATCCAACATCTTTAACGAAAGACGCCTATTGTACCAAAATAGGTACATCACCTGAAGGGTTTTATGGCTCTGAACATGCTTGATTCTCTTGACCATAACTTTGTCATCCGACCTCCAAATGACCTGATTCTTGAATCAATAGATTCCTAACACTTTTATCTATCACTCCATAAAAAATTATCACCTTTGGTATTGATTTGAAAAATATTTATGGAAAGAAAGTGAGGGAATCGATTGGAAGACTATGAATTGGTTATTTTACTGAACATATTTCAGTATTTTATTCATATCTTGATCTGTAGAGTTTCGAATGAGATGATTCTTATTTCAAAATAAACTAGAGATATAGATCTATAATTGTTCTGAAGAAGTCAACTTGTGATTTTGGTGACTGAAGGGTGTGAACACGCCACCCTTGTGCGATGCGTGTCCGGATGTCACTTAGAATGTTGGCACGTATCTCACGAGGGCATAAATGGGGCTCAACATGCTTGGTGCCAAAGCATGAATAAGAACCGATGATGGATAATAAGAGTTCATTGAAATATCCCTACAGGATAATACGCTCATGTCTTAGGATATTTCAGATAATTGGGCTCCAGGAACGAGGTCCAACATCTTATGGTATCAGAGCTTAGGCTTTAAAGAGTCCTAGGCTTAGAATACATTATACTATGCATTATGATGTGTGACTATCTGTTTGGATTGATGATTTGATTGATTGCATTAAGTGACATGCATATCATTTATACATGTAGAAATTAAGATTAAAATGAAATGTAAGCTAATCATTAGTGTTTACATTGAAGGAGTAAGATGCCACCTTGTAAAAGACACGAGGAGTTTTGCAAGGATCAGTTGCACCTGACTCTCTGACAAGAGAGGAGGGCACGGATGAGTCTAGAGCCCTAGAAAATGCTGAGACTTTTATAGGGCATGATAGTGGGCCCTCTAGGTTACAGACGTAGGAGTTGTCTATTCTACAGAAGCAAGGGCCTCTTTTGAATCCAAGAATGTTCCAAGCCTTCACTCAGGCATTTGTTCAGACCATGGGCCAGATGCTACAATCTTCTGCTCCAACCCCAGCTAAGAGGGGAAAGCCGTTTGATAAGCTGAGGAAGTATGGGGCAGTGAACTTTTATGGGACCATTGATCTAGAAGAGGCTAAGTATTAGTTGAGGAAGACAGAAAGGGTGTAGGGTGTTAGAGCAGATGGATTATGAAGATGATGAGAAGGTTGAATATGCTATGAGTTTGTTTTAGGGAGATGCTTTACATTAGTGGAAAAGTGTAGCGGGAAGTCAGATAAAACCGTCAGTGTTAGCATGGAAAGATTTCCTAATTGTTTATAAGAAGAAGTATATGCCTGAGGTGTACATTTAATAGAAGCAGAGAGAATTTTTGAGTCTCACCCAGAGGAAGATGATAGTGAACGAGTATGAATGCCAGTTTACGCAACTGTCTTGGTATGCAACTGAGATGATGATGAGTGACGCGATTAAGTGTTGTAGGTTTAAATCAGGACTGCATCTAGCCATCAGAGAAAAAGTTGTGGTACAAAATTTCTGTGACTTTCAATAGCTGGTTGAAGCGACACTGAGGGATGAAAACATTGAGAACATAAAGTGTGCCATGAACAAAAAGAGAAAGGGGAGAGAACAATTCAGGAGGAGAGGTGGTGCTCCTATGTCAGAGAGAAGTGCTAGGATTTTTTCTGTACAGTCTGAGGAGAGGAGTAGTGGTGCAAGCAGGTTCAAACCGATGAGAACTTTTACTGTTTCTCATCAGACCTCTACAGTAAAAGGCAGTAGAAGGGGAGTGGGGGATAAACCACCCATTCCTAAGTGTGATCATTGTGACAAGTTCTATGGAGGAGAGTGTTACAGATTGATAGGAGCTTGCTTCAACTGTGGAGAAAAAGGGCATATACCTACAGAGTGCCCTCGGTATGCAAAATAGGAGAGAACTAAGATGCAAGCTTCAAAGACGGCTGAGATTATGGGGCATAAGACTGCTTTTAGAATACGGTATGGGTATTTTGAGTTCTTAGTTATGCCCTTCAGATTAACTAATGCCCCTGTAGCCTTCATGGACTTAATGAATCGAGTCTTCAAGCCTTTCTTGGACCGAATTATCATTATCTTTATTGATGATATTTTGGTTTATTCCAAGAGTGACAAGGAGCATGAAGAGCATTTGAGGATTGCCTTGGAGACATTGAGAAATAACGAGTTGTATGCCAAATTTGATAAATGTGAATTTTGGCTAAGGGAAGTAGTGTTTCTTAGATATGTGATTTCGAAACGAGGAGTACATGTGGATCTGAGAAAAATAGAAACTGCGGGGAAATGGGAAGCACCTAAAAATATAGTAGAAGTGAGGAGTTTCTTAAGTTTAGCTGGGTATTACAGAAGATTTGTAGAGGGCTTTTTCATGATAGCAGCCCCACTTGTCAAATTGACAAGGAAGAATTAGAAGTTTGTGTAGACAAAAGAGTCCCAGAATAGTTTTGAGGAATTGAAGAATAGGCTCACAACTGCACTGATTTTGACTTTGCATTCTAATAGTGGTGGATATATAGTATATAGTGATGCTTCAAGGAAGGGATTAGGGTGTGTGTTGATGTAAGGAGATAAAGTGATTGCCTATGCTTCTAGGCAATTAAAACCCTATGAGATGAATTACCATAGTTCGACCTTCAGAGGTTCAATTAAGGGAGGATTTGACTTATGAAAAAAAACTAATGGAGATTATAAATTTAAAGGAAAAGATCTTGAGAAACAAGGCAGTGAAGCTGGTTAAAGTCTTATAGAAGAATCATTCTATGGAAGAAGTCACATGGGAGCCCTTGGAGGCCATAAAGGAGAAGTATCTACACCTATTCAATATCTTAGGTAAGAATTTCGATGACGAAATTCTTTAAGGGGGAATTGTTGGACCCCAAAATTTTTTAACTATTATTGATTTATTTGTTTCATTATTTTTAGAATTGAGTCTATTATTTTAGGGAGCCTATATAGAAATTAAGATTTGGAATGGAGTGTTAGAATAAAATTAGTGTATGGTTAAGGTATTAAATTTAATTGGACTTAAGGAGCTAAAGGACATAAGGGCAAAATTGAGAGAACCAAACAAGTGAGGGTTAATTTTGGAAGACAACACCAAAATTTAGTCTTGAATAAGTGAGAAAGAAGAAAGAATCATGGAAGAGAGAAAGAGAGAAGAGAAAACACAGAAAAGAATGAAAGAAGAGAGAAAAATATGGGAGAAGAGAGAAGAAGAAAAATCATTGGGGAAGCTAGCAAAGAAGGAGAAAACATGAAAAGAAGAGAAATCAAGCTTGTTAGAGGTAACAATCTTCATCTTTCTTCTTGCTTTGATGAGAAACAGGTTAGAGAGAGGGAGAATAGGGTTTTGTGCTGGAAAATAATGTGAGAAAGAGAAACCCATTTGATTTTCGTGGGTTTTTGAATTAAGATTGGTTTTGCTAGTTAGATGAACTATAGGTAGGTTAAGTCTAAGCTCTATTTTTCAGGTGTTTTATTTTTGTGATTATTGATGTTTATGAATTTAAATTGAAATATTGTTTAAATATAAATTGGTTTATTTAAAGGGAATCAACAAAACCTACCTAATATTAAGGGGAAAGGCAAAATTGAACTCAAGAAATTTCAAGCAAATAGGCAAGTAATGTATTCATAGTTATTGTGTGATTGGGCAAATTCTTGCCTATGTGTGTGTATGTGCAAATTTCTTGATTTTTGAATTGTTGTGAAGATTTGATAATGCGTGATGATTTGTGATTATGTTATATCTTAAGAGAGGTTATAACATTTTGTATAATCAAAAAGAAGAAAAAGCATGAAAGAATGAGCATATGATAAAATGAATTGAGCATGGATATGTGCTTTTTAGGAAAAGTGGAACCATTTCGCTCGTCACGTGCATGTTGACAAGAACCTTCTCCCGGCTGCTCGCTTGTGGCATATGAGTTCCAAAAAATGGACTCATTTCTTTCATAGTGTAAACTTCGGTTTCTCCATTTCGTTTCTATGGAACCCTAGAGCCATTTGTTATGCATTGCATTTGATTTGTGAACATGATGAATAATTGAGTGTTGTGTATAGATGGTTGGATATATGATATGTTCTATGTGATGAAATGCTTAACTTTGAGTTTTGAAACTAGAATTGAGAGTGCTTCACTTTCTATATATATCCAATTCCAAAACTCAAAGTTAGGCATATATATATATACACATATGCTTGAATTTGTGACTAAGTGACGATGACTATAAATATATTAGCCACTGAGCTCTATAGTTTAACTCATATTTTCACTTCTCAGGTACAAAACAAGACGAGCGTTGAACCTTGCAAGGCATCGGAAACTCCAAGATAGCTAGAGATCTTTTGTATTAAGTTAATGACCTTTTGGATAGCTTTATAGGTATATCAAACATTGAGCATCCGTATGTATTTTTTTTAAGTTAGTGATATATATGATGGTGTGTAAATGAAGCTTGTATAAACTCTGTTTGGATTCATTAATGAGATATGATTACCTTGTGCTCATGACCTTCCAAGTTGTACATTGCATTTTCAAGTCTTTCATAAGGGTAAGAATTTGTGTTCTGACTTCTAGGGAAAAAATGTATTGATCTAGGCTGAATTAGATAAAGTTATCTTTTTGGAAATTATAGATTATCTTTCTATCTTTCCAACGATATAAAGTATGAAATTTTTAAATATCAGAGTTGGGAGATATGTTCATTATAAGTTAGTAATGTTCTATAGGATGTATACGAGACGGCTATTGTAACATCCCATCCCTGACAGGAAGGGTAAAATCGTAAATTTGTACAGCTATAGTAGAGTTTAATGAAATAAACTTGGTAGTTAAGTTGATATGAAGTGATATTATACTAGAAGAGTTAAATTTGGGAAGATTCTGAGTGAATGTGATGTTAGAATGGATGTAGGAACCATTGGGAATGCTTTGAAAGGGCTTATGTTTCACCTATGTCTGTTGGATGGACTTTAGGTCCGTTAAACGGACCTTCTCGGGTTTGAAAATGTCCCCAGCTTAGTCTATGTCCATTAAGCATACATTAGATTCGTTAAATGGACCTTCATGGGTCCAAAAAACACCCCAGAGCCCGTGTATGTCCGTTAAGTGGAGGTGTATGTCCGTTTACCGAACATAGATTGTATACTTTCAAAAATTCGAGATTTTGACCCCCTAGATGGCAAAATCTCTCTTCAGGGTCTGCACAAAAGTTATACATCTAGAAGTCCTCTTTGAAATCATCCTAAAACAATCTTAACCCAACATCTCTAGCAAAAGATATGCCTATTGTACTAAAATAGGTACGTCGCTTGAAGGGTTTCCGGCTCTGAACATGCTTGATTCTCTTGGCCGTAACTTTATTATCCAACCTCCAAATGACCTGATTCTTAAACCAATACATTCCTAACACTTTTCTCTATCTCTCCATAAAAATTGATAGCCTTTGGTATTGATTTGAAAAATATTGATGGAAAGAAAGTAAGGGAATCAGTTGGAAGAGCATGAATTGGTTATTCTACTGAATATACTTAGGTATTTTAATCATATCTTGATATGTAGAGCTCATAATGAGATAATTCTTGTTTCAAAATAAACTAGCAACATAGGGCTACAATTGTTTTGAAGAAGTCAACTTGTGATTTTGGTGACTGACAGGTGTGAACATGCCACCCTTGTGAGATGCATATTTGGATGTCACTTAGAACGTTGACGCGTGTCTCGTGAGGGCATAAATAGGGCTCAACATGCTTGGTGCCAGAGCATAAAGATGAATTGGTGATGGATAATGAGAGTTCATTGAAATAACCCTATAGGGTAATACGCTCACATCTTAGGACATTCTAGATAGTTGGACTCTGGAAACGGGGTCCAACAGGAAGGATCTTCGGGCTAGGTTCTTTTGCCAATATATGTTATTCGCAATCCTCTGCGTCCAGTATAGTAGCATCTAGTAGACGGTCACAAACTGATCATATCAATCAACTTCAAACAACAGTGGACACATTGATAGACATCATAGCTCAGCTGAGACAAGAGATTGATGAGATGAAGGCGAAGGGTAGCACCTTAGAGCACCGACGGTCATCAGAACATTAGGATTGTTGTAATCATTTGCTTTGAATTACAAAAACTTATTATGTACACTTTAATGTTTTAATATCAATTAAGATAATTTTGACTTTATATATTCAATCAACTTTTTATTTAAACAAATTAAATATATAACTGTTGAAATTATGCATTTATCATAAGACCATGAAATAAAATTTAATGTCGGGTATTTTTTTAAAAAAACCTTCTTACTTTATCGACTAAATGTATAAAACCGTCGCAAAATAATACTATATGTACCGACGGAAAACGTAAAATTGTCAGTAAATTGTAAACATCTTTATCAACCGTTCCTCTTCTTCTGTCTGTAATATTGAAACTTTTGTTATTATCTGAACTACGATAAACGTTCTTTTTCTTCCATCGACAAATATACTGAAAGGTAAAGCCTTCTGTTGGTAAATTTTACCGACGGTTATGATTGTCCATCGGTATACTTTATTGACGGAAGGACACATAAATTTTCAATTTACCTACGGCCGTATTAACAACGTTGTTGTCCGTCATAAGTATTCCGTTGCGTTTACTATCGATTTTTTCCATCAATAAACTACAGATTTCTTGTAGTGGATGCTTGTTTACGTGCAAGTTTAAGTCTTTATTGCTTATATTAATATAAATTATAATTATAAATCTGATAGCCTTATATATACATTATATTGAATAACAGTTATATATACATAGGGGTTAATAAAAAATCGAGTCTCTCTCTGAAATTATGAACTCAAAAAATAACATTGATTCATCTCCAAACCCTTGAAAACTTCGCCTCATTGGTTTTTTTTGCGTCCCAACAACCCTTCAACGTGATTAACAACAAAACTAAAAAAGAAAGAGGAGTTTTGGCTGTATCCTCCATAAGGCGACCTCGCTTTGCCTTTATACCAGGAGGTCACGGTTATCATTATCATCATAAAGACTTAGACTTAAGAGATAATGATTAATAAATTTTAAAATTATTTTAATTAGCAAGGCTTTCCAACGAAGCAGTCAAGTGCACCGGAGTAACGGGTGAGTCTGGTCACGTATGTTCCCGGTTTCCACTTGATCATATCTTGCCTTGAGAATAACTTGCTTGCCGCCGGATTTCCTGACTGAACAAAGAATGCTCCGTTCATCATCAGATCACCCTCCGATATCCAGTTCCAATTCTTCCATTCGCTCTCCATTGCGTACTCTCTCTTCGTCACCTATATTTATATATATCATCAATTTTCCAATCCCATGCAAGTTGGCAAAAACAACCTGGAGCAACAGCAATTTGAGCTTTTGGGTTGAATGATTTCATATTCTCACCTCCTTAGCAGCGAGATTCTGTGGAGCAATGAATCTGTTGCCCTGACTGACGATGATGGGTCCCTTACTACCACCAATGGCGTACATAAGCCAATGAGTATAGTCGTTATTGACGACATGAATAAAGCCCCACCTACACCTTGGCATCCTCTGCACCAATCCGTTTCCAAAATGGGTGAATGCAATAGTGACTTGCATTATCTTGTCACCTGAGAAGCTGTCACTTGCACCGAACAACAGCACCTGCATATACATATCATCGATCCCAAGTTATGACAAACTTGAAGACGTCTAATCCAGACACTTTATTTATTCATTGTCTCGGTAATTATTGTAGAAAGAAACACCATTGTGATATGATATAATTTTAATTACGTCTCTATAGTTTTAAACATTGATGTTGTTGTTACCTCGTTGTGGTGAGTGAAATGGCCGTTGGAAATGGTTATGGCGGTTGATGCCTGGACGATATCTATGAGACCGTCCTGACAATTGGACATGGAAACATGATCAATCCAGATATTAGAAGATCCAAAGATGGAAATGCCATCGCCGTCACTCCTTGTTCTAAGTCCGAAATGATCCACAGAGTCCCTGATCATTCCACCGGTGCAGGCAACGATGTCATGAATGTGAAGGCCATGAATGATGACGTTTTTGACAAACTGAAGAGTGAGACCGGCACCAAAAGCAACACGGACGTTGGCTCCTCTAGCATCAATGGTTTTGTCACTGGTGATCATAAGCTCCTGGCTAAGTTTGATTATCATGCCCCTAGCAAAGATGATCCAAAGCGGTCCCTTTTGGATCACTGCATGACGTAGGGTTCCAGGTTTAGGGTTAACCACGTCGGCGTCTGAGGGATCAGTGACAACGTAAATTGGTCCACCCTTGCCGCCTCTGGTGTTCCGGCCAAAGCCAAGGGCGCAATCTGCTAGCTTCTGTCGGTTGTCGGCCCATTTAGGGTCACAACGCCAGCAACGGTCGATGGGGTTTGCTGCCACACATTGGCCTCCTCCCTTCTTTTTCCCACGTAGGTTTCTTCTAGTGGTGTTAGTCCCAAACAACGACCTGCATGCAAAATGTAAGTTCCTGCTTTTGATCTACTATTGCCGAAAGAATGAATCACTTACATATGTACATGGGTATTGAAGTGGTCGGTGACGTTCCAAGGATCAGGGTGATATGCTTCTAAATTTGCAGTGTTGGCCTCAGTTTCCTTCTGATTCCAGTACTCATCATCCAATTCAGAGACGTAGGCATCTAGAGTTGGAACCATCACTGCAAATGCCACGGAAAAGAGCAGAAACAAACCTTCATTGAGGATTGTCATTGTTTTGCGTTTTTAGGATTATTAAGGGGTTATTACTAATTTTTCCAGTTCCTTCTATTTACTTTTTTCTTTTGTTTCCAGCAGCTGGTGTCAAGCTGTTGGAAAAGCAATGGTCCCCAGGTTCCGTTGAACCGAGACAGGACCAAGAATAGGGGAAATGAGGCCAATTAAAGATGTTCGCTTGGACTGTCCGGAGTACTAATGTTTGATGTCAGGGTTATTTTTTATATAGGCAAACAACTTTCGCCCTGAAATTACCAAATTAACGGTCTTTACCTTGAGTAGATGGTCTAGAGACATCGAGGGCGGCAACTTTGGAGAACCACATATCTCAATCAACGTTTGTTTAGCTGTGCCGTAAATCTGACAAGGTTTAGTGGAGGTGTGGTTTACAGAATCAGAAAAATGAAAATAGGATACTTTCGTGTGTTACCGCACTTCTTGGCATAACCATTGGACATCCAGAATTTGTATCCCTCTGAAGAACAGTAATCAATAAAAAAAAATGAAAATATCAAATCGGCACAGAGGCTAGAGCTGGAGCAAATGGCACTGGCAGTGACCTCTATGTTCCATTATTATTAATAATAAGCGTCTTGTAACAATAACATTATTTGATACAATTCTGCATTAATGGTGCTCTGTACCATCTCTATACTCTGGGATAAAATACCTCATCCCCAGCTTCACTATTCATTCCTTGGTAAAGACGATTCACCTCCTGACCATGGTATTATTCTATGTATCCACGTCAATGATTCTAAAATAACTTCCATACGAACCTGCTCCAGGACACTTCTGTGATGAACTTTTATGTACTCAGAAATACATGTGATACTTGTATATTAGGATGCTTCCCAGACCTTGTAATCTCTTCCTTCAACAGCTACAGACCATTTTTTGGGCCCACTTGGCGGTTCATAGTAGCCTGGTCCAATTTTCATTGCCAATTTCTCATCGATGATAGCTGCATACACATCCCTTTCGGCCTTGGTGATTTTAACCTTTTTAAAACAGAAAAGAGTATTAGCATGTTGATGCTTACTGTTCATACTTCTTCTGAAGAGGATTTCCGTGCGTTTAAGTTGCCGAGAATATGAATCAAAGCTCGTTTTACCATTAAAAATAAATAATTTAATTTGGTACTTACCATGCTACGGCAATGGATTTTGTTCCGGTTTCTGAGAGATACAAGAGCTGAAATCTCCGATCGTTGATGAGACAAGATATGGTCAAAAAATACAGCTGGTGTTCCTGGATGAGTCAGGATGTACGCGTATCCTTGCATTTCCTTCCCACCGGGAAACCTCCAATGGCCCTTTTTTGAGAAAACTTTCAGTTCAACTATCATTATAATTCCAGTCTTCGTGACAACATACAAAGAAATTTTGATTCTATTTATTCTTCTATAGATACTTCACCCTAAGCTGGGGCCATCGCTCAGCTATGTTCCCAACAAAATAAGGCTTTGCATGATGTTCTCCAAATGTTTCCCTTATGTGACCTCCTTTCTGTCTTCTAAGAATTCCTTAACTTCAGTACTGTCAATTTGAGTTCATTTACCTTTCCCCTATTTCACGATTTTTTTCTTTTTTCCCTTCTCTAAACAATTGATTATTTAACTACTAATAACCTCATCAAAGAATCTTAAGATTTTCAATCTCATGACTTGTTTTTACCACTAAGGGTAGTTTAGCTTTGGTTAATTTCTTTGCTGAAGGACGAATTAAGTTTAAAGCGGATAAACCTGAGTGGAACCAGTGTCATGATTCTCTATGAAGGTGACAGCACGAGAGGGCCACCATCCAACAACCCCAGGAGGCTTTCCCTTTGGGTCTGATAATCGCCAATACTCGCATCTTTCCAGCACCTACAAGAAATAATATCTTGTCAATGCCATATGCTCATCACAAACTGTTTGAAATATGTAATAACAGGAATATAAGAATCAAATGAGGTTACTTACGAGGAATACAAAAACGTCTACTTCTATGTCCTCATTTTTCGGAGTTAAAAATTAGGTCTTCAATCAAAAGATGAATGTACACTTTTTGACTATGATCTCAACTCATGAAGCTTCATGATTACATGAAAACTCGTTTATCATACTTTGGTCGTACAAACGAGAGCTTACCGAATGAAGAATTCCCTTGGTGGTGACATCAAAAGCACCGGCAGTTCCACCAGCAGCATTGATCCAGTCAATAATTCTCTGTCGATGCGGATCTTGATTGTAATCCATCTCACCATATGTGTAACTAAGAGAATCCCAATACTCGCCAACTGCAAAATAAGGTTCACTTGCATCCAGGTAGTCTTTGACGTAGCCTCCCCAAAAACCTCTAACAAAATCAAGCCTCCATCCATCATACCCAATTTCTTTTCTACATATCAAACAAGACAACAAATTAATCACATGTATAATAACCCTTCATCTAAACAAGTTAAAGCATGTCAAGTAGAGAAAGCTTATCTGTGCAGTATGAAGCACGTCTGACAAAATTCAAACAAAATACAACGGGAATTTGAGGTCATGCACATATCGCACATATCATGCATCAGTTCATAAGTTAGTTGAGAACCTGTACGGTTCTTTTCACACGTAAGGTTCATGTGGAATTATAGAACTTGCTCATCTAAACAGAATAAAGTACCATTCAATTAGGATAACAATTTCTAGATGTATCCTAAAAATCTTCCAATCTGAAAGCAGAACTTTGGTTTCTTTTGTATTATAGGTAAGCACTTACCACTGAAAAAAAGGGACTAAAAAGGAAATTTAGAAAAGGAAAACTAAATCAATAACCTTAACCAGTTGAGCCATTCTGTGATATCTTTCCGCACAAACTCTTGCGAATGATCAATATTTGGAGCAGCGTGGAAATTGTCTCCACTACTCTTATTTCCCCTACCCTGAATGAGACAAACAAAAAACTCTGAGCATCTAGAGCATACACCATCACGGAGATGCAGCGCATGCACCATAAATTGACCAGCTATAATGTCAAATTTATCCTCTAGTTACTGCCGAAAATATAATTGCTTTTACTGCTTTAACTGCTCTGAAGCTTCTCTGGCAGTTCACAAGCATTATTTCAATTTCACAGTGCACAGAATACTGTAAGGTGAAGCACGGAACACTGACACTTGAAACACTTGAACAAATACTTGCAATTCCTAAATCAAATTATATTAATTGAACTCAACTAGTCATGTTAAACAGTAACATGATGGCACTGTGCAAGTTCTAGAAAACATCTTTCAGATAATGATCGTACACCTGAAAATGAGGATCATCAGCAACAACTGCCCGATCATCCCAATTTAAACGACCTCCAAAACTATTCCATATGCCATTTTGATTTTGATAGTGTGCACAACGGTGATTCAGCACAACATCTCCAAGAACTTTAACACCCACTTCATGAAGATTTCTCACAAGGTCCTTCAGCTGATCAATACTCCCATATCTAGTGTGCAGATACCATAGCAAAAGTATCACAAAGTCAGTTTTAGCAATTTGATATTAACCATCACATGGACTGCAAAGCACCTTAAAAGTCACTCTTTAGAAAGGCTGATCATTATTCATACTGAAAGATAACAAGTTTCAATGTCACACAAAAAGTAAAACGCATGCAAGCAAATCTCTACAAACACCAGAATCTGGAGCAAATAAAAAGGATTTTGACCATGTTTACTCGTATCAGCTTGAAAGACTTCCATACTAAAGCAATTAGAACTACCATTTTAGTCACAATATGATAACATATAATATATCTAATAAACTTGAAAAGGTACCTAGAGTTCAAATTATACAAATCTTTTGGCATGTATCCTTCAGGTGAAACGGATTCTGTTGGTGGGGGTAACCAAATCACAGTAAATCCAAGTGAAGCTACTTCTGCAGCCTTTTCTTTCAGTTCCACATACCATCTTCCAGACTTATGGGACTCCCAGTTAAAGCCTTGGAGCAATATCTCGTACCCTGTCCCTGTCCCAGAGGATATCTTAGGAGGATCCTTTTGTTCTTCGGACTTTAAAGCCGTTTGTTCTGGGAAAGTAGGAACAGAGCTTCTGAAGATACTGTAGGCTTCGGCAGCCAATTTTTCAATTTCTTGGAGAATACTTTCTTGTGCTTCTTTTGTTTTTGTCGTCCTACTCTTCTCAGACGAAATATCACTCACTAAGTTTCTTATTTCATTAATAATCCCATCAGTATATGCAGTAGGAGAATCCTCTTGAATTGCTTCAACAGCCTCACTAGAAACTAGTACACTTTCAGATGCTTCCTCCTTAAGTTGACCTGCTTGAGCAGTCAAGCTACTTGAGAGGGGAACGTAGAAATCATTTCCTTTACAATTCAGCCAATGATTCTCATTTAGTTTGAGAACAAAAAGAAATCCAACAAGTTCTTCATCCACAGTAAATGACCCTGAACATCCATTCCCATCCTCTTTTGGCTGCAGAACAGAATGTCAACAAAAATGATGAATAATTACAAGGAATAATATGCAACAATCAGATTTAAATGTGGAAAAAAAAAGAAGAATTTGCTACACAAGCTAAAAGAATCAACATGAAGCAACATGTGTTCTACCTGACTTCCCATCAGGTCATGTCAAGATGCATGGCTATGAACAAAAATGTTTACCAGTATCTATGTTTTAGGCATACTCGTGAACAGACCAAATTGTTAGACAAAGTCATAAACCACACAGTAAAGACAAACAATGTATATATCTTAAATCAGTTATTACAGTCTAACACAAAGTGTAACATATCTAGCCAAAAGGAGGATGATACGAGGAAGAAGAATACACAATAACAACAATAAAATTAATCCTTGACACAGAATTCAGAAAGCATAATATCTCAATCCCTTGATATATAGTTATCATTTATTTCATGCTCAATTAAGAAACAACCTAGAAGCTGACCCACAACATGCAAGCAGTTCCTTGGCAGAAAAGAAGAGTGAAGTTGAGCCTACATCTAATTCAGGAAAGCACATGTGGCTTGTTCACTATAGAAACCGTGTTATCCACATTTGAATAACAAAAATAGAAACAAAATCCATAAACAGAAATAATTAGTAAGAGAACAAAAAGGTAAAAGGAAAATTCACATTACTTTAACCTTCTAATAGAAGACTGGAAAACTACTATTTTATGATTACATAAATGATTCTTAACAAGAATAATATATGAACGTCATACAAAACAATCTTTAAGTGCATGTTATAAGTTCTCTTACGAGAAAGCATACTTTAGTCTTGTACCTGCAACAAAGTCCGCAAAGCCTTGTTCTTGAATATGGTTGTTCCTGGTGGATGTGGAGCAGGTGGAATCTCCCAGTTTTTCTCATCATCTCTGCAAACTCCCCAGTGAACAACTACTTCTGGTATATCAGTTTCTAAATATAGAAGAAACTTAGCCGTGTTTGGGCACTTTTGCACTGAAACAGTGATTGAATTTCCAATAACAATGTGCTTAGCAATAGGCCGCTCTTCATAAAAAGCTTCCAGCTGCCTACTTTCATGTTTGATATCTTTGGACTCAGAGTTGTTATCTTGACTTTTAGAAGGCAATGCTTCTGTTTGGAGAAGTAGATTAGATAGCCCTAGGATTAGAGAGCACTAAAACAGTTAATTTATCAGTGAACACAAAAACAAGGCAGTATGTACATGGAAGAGGTAATAGAAGTGAAAGCCACCAACTCATGACTCGCCTTATTGGAAAACTTAACAGTGAGGGAAAACTTAACAGTAAGCCTGAGTTGAATTCACAATTTAGATAGAAGCAGGTCATCTGATTCAATTTCAAAATTTATTTGCTACTGGACCAAAACTGTTGAGATGTGTGTTTGATAACAGATTATGTACCAAGGTTTAACAGATTAATTACTCACCATGAAGTATGTAATATTAGAACTTATAAGAAAAGAGGAACAGAAGAACAGGAAATACACCATGAGATAAACAACCCAGAGCGTACTGCTTGTTTTCTGTTTATTACCAAATGAGAAACATTCTGCCAGGTCGTGTTACAGTTACAGTTAAATGCCACTACCACACGCCAAAACTTATTTATATCGCGGGGAAGTATAAAGTCGGCACAAGTGTCATGATTTATATACCTGGCCATATACTGAAGCCCCGTTTTGCTCCAACAAAATTGCCATCATCCATAGGGTAGTCAACAAGAGGCACCCTAAAGTCTCTCCCCTTATGCTGATACCAAGCTCCTGTTTCTTCATCCTATACAACCACAATCAAAACAATGTAGAGAGCTATTGGCATATAGATACATCTATATGTAGTAATAAGCAAAATACTAGCATAGAATCTCTGGCACTCAACCACTAAATTTCAAAAATCAAAACCTTCAAGACAAAATTAATGGCTGCAGTTGCACTATTGGAATCAATATCAATCTTCACTTCATGAAACATGTCTCCTTCTGAGGACTTCTTTAGCGGAGACTCTATTGCATAGTCCTGTAAAGCACAAATTAGATTATTTATAATGAGAAGCATCTATGGTGCTCAAATTTCGAAAGCCAACAATTATTACTTTTATAGAAATTGAACCAGGGGGTCTCATGTTCTCAGGAGGCTGATCCCATTCACTGCAAAATTTGAAGAATCGCCAGTAGTCATTACACATATCAATGAACACGTTACTCTTTCACATAGAAGACTGAGCAAATGAACAAGAAAAAATTATTGGATGTCAAAAAAATTTCGGGTCATATAAGGATTAACAACATAATGTAAAAAAGAGTAGGACATAAAAATGAATGCAAGTTATAACCTGCCATTATCGTCAATATAAGTAACTCCCCAGTGAAGAATCCATTTGCCTGGAAGGCTACAACCTACTGTAAGCTGCCAATTTTTTTGATCCTTAGCCTGATCCAATCTAACAAAAATCTTTCCCTCCACCTAACACAAGAAACCGAACAGTTCAACCTCTATATCAAGATAATCACATACTAAAGGCCGTAAAAGACAAAAGGAGCCTTCGAAATTTCCGTCTGACGCAATTCCTTGTTCAATTATCGACAAAAATCAAACAAGTCCACTGAATTGAGGCTAATTATCAGTTAATACAAAAATGCATTGCAACCTCAAGTTAGACATGTTCGGTCACATAGTAACAGTAAAACAAAAGAAGTAAAGTTGCCAAGTAGCCTCTATCTGTGAAGTACAAGTTAACGCTACAGTTTTTAATATATAAAACACTTCGATAACCGTTTTTTAACTTTTCCGCGGGTTTCTCAACAACCCAAAAGAACTTCAAAACACGCATAAACGAATACAAAACAGAGTCCATTTGCGTTTACCGTCTCGGTTCGAGTGAGAGGGAAGGTCTCACAGAAGAAAACGCCATCGCTAGTGAATTCAGGAGTCTCAACAAGAGCCGTATCGCCGGGGGAGCTAGCTCGAACACAACTCCGAGTCCTACCAAGCCTCAAGTTGCCATAACTGGCGCGATAAGATAAGAACTTCTTCGGAGAGCAACAGTTGAGAGAGCACGACCTCACAGCCTGGCCTCTACAGCGGAGTCCAGTTGTCTCTCGCCGGGAGTAGTGGAGCAGCGGCTCAATCGCAACCGTCGACATTATTTGTACGGTGGCGATCTACAGCTAAGGAAGAAGAAGAAAGAAACAAAGAAAGATTAGGAGAACAAGACAAAATAAGGAGGAAAAAAAAGGGAAATGTATTATTAGAGCAGATGGTTTGCTTATAAGGGATTGTGAAGTGGGCGATGGATATTTAACTTTGATATTCTTCATTTTATTCTTCTTTTTTTTTTTTTTTTTTTTTGGGGATATGTTTTACGATCCATGCACGCTGGTCGGTGGTGGATCTGATCAAAGCTGCGGTGAACGTTCGTACGGGTCAACTTTTATCAAAAGGATACAAGCGAACACTCTAAAATAAACTTACTTTGGTCCATTTCTACGTCTGGCGAGTGGAGAATGGAAATTGTTGAAAGTTGAAACTCATTCAATGGCAGCTTCTGGCCCCACTTTGCTTTCAAAAACAAAACCACGAATTTACACTCAAACCTTTTACCCTTCTGCATTACAGAACTTTCGAAAAACATATATATATATATATATATACACACACACACAAATCAATTTAATTTAATTTATAAATTTAATTATGCACTTATTTTAAAAATATATCAAGTATGAGAGTTCATTAAACATATTGGTTGTTAAATGTTTACACTAATTTAATACTTTCTAAATAAATTTAATATCTAATTGAATTTAATAATAATAATAATAATAATAAGTATAAGTATAAAACATATAGTTAATTATTCTTGATCATAGAAAATTTTAAAATCTAAATTGTAAGTTACCAATATTTAAGTAGGATTAATGTATAAGAAATTTTATATTTTAACATATTATCAAAATGCTTTATTCTAAAGTTCTAAATCTAAATTATGACAACAAGCACCCAATAAAAATCTTGTTGATACATAAAATTTAAAAAGTAAACTTTATTTCCGATGGGTGGAGAAATTATTTGTAAAAAATTTTAATTTTAGATTAATTTTATAATTTTTTAAATTCACTTATGAATATTTCAGAATTTTACAAAAATGAAACCTTAATTGTGATTACAATTCAACATTTTAACTGTACAAAATTTCAAAACTTCATTCCTATAAAGTTATAACTCAATTTTATAACATTTAAAAAAAATAGATTTTATAAATAAAGGACATTATTTTATTCATAAAACTGTTTTCGAAGAAGAAGGAGGAGGAGGAGGAGAAGATCAAAACTAAAGTAAGAGATTAAATAAATATTTTAAAAAGAATGCAGAATTCCCTGTCACTCAGTCCACATATTTGGGTAATTCTCTCATTTTTTAATTGGGTAGACATGTTATGAGTTTGGTTTTCGAGACCTCAATTGCAAGAACGTGTAAAATAACAGGGTTAATTTAAGAGCGAGTTCTCTCCCAGAAACACGTTGACAAAGAACCGAACGGCGTAGGCGAATATGCCCAAGTGCCACCTGTCCCTATAATTTTGAAGGCCACCACAACTCAGAACTCCCTGATCAACGGCATATGTCCCAGATGTAAGATCTGACGGTCCAACATGAACCTCACATCACAACCTTCGAATATTTAGGGATTTTTTTTTTCCTGAACTTATTTGCCCCAAAACACTAAAGCTCAAAGCCCTCGTTTTCTCCCTAATTTTGTCGGGAAAAATCATGGGAAAAGGCCCTGGTCTCTACACCGAAATCGGCAAGCGAGCTCGAGGTAGTCTAATTTTTTCATTTCTCTACTAATTCTATTTGATGTTTTCACTGGCTAGAACCTACTGAGTAGTGTCTTGAGTTAGTTTTGAATCATTTTATAGTGGTTTTCTTTTTCTATTGCGTAAATTTTCAGATCTTCTCTACAAGGATTACCAGAGCGACCACAAGTTCACTGTCACCACCTACACCTCCACTGGAGCGGTAATATTCTCTTTATCATTATGTGTTCCTTTTCTTTGTTTCCTTTATTTGTAGGATTCTGTCTTCTGTTTGGCTGCATTAGAAAATGAAGGTAATCGGAGGATAGATTAGTTTTCTTTTTGGATTTTTAAACATAATTCACTTTTATTTTGATGTTTGTGATAATGTTCTAGGATGCAGAGGTGACATTCTAGGGTGTTGTCTGTATTTCTTAAGTGCGTAGAGGGTGTGGGACTGCAGAACAACCCATTAGTTAGTAAAGTGTTTCTAAAGATCTGAATCTTATAAAATTGTCTGTAGCAGATACGGATTTTTTTGTTTTTATTTATGAATCTATCTACGTTGTTCTCTTGTGGAGATTTAGTTTTGGTGTATTTTGTAGGCAATCACTTCAAGTGGCATAAGAAAAGGTGAACTGTTTTTGGCCGATGTCAGCACTCAGCTGAAGAATAAAAATATCACAACTGATGTGAAAGTGGACACAAACTCCAATGTAGGTAACAAAAACTGGTTGTTACATATTTGTGTACTGCATGAAGTGCCTTTTTAGTTTTGCTACTGTTTTAGGATTGAAATTGAAGTCCAGAGCTTGTAGTTCTCTGAGAGTTTTTTTTTTTTAATGGTGTTAATTGTGTACGTCTCAGATATAAGAATATTAACATTTCCTTGTATATCAATAGGAACCAATTGGACATTTTCAATTTGAAAAATAAATTATTTCATATGTTGTCAGTACTTCTGTTGCACATGTGAGAATAAGTAATGAGTATGGTCTTACAGATTTCTATCTCATTTACTAGAGTGATGAGCTCTTCTCATACCAAATTTCCATATATCTTGAATTATTAGTTTTATAATCATTGCATTGCAACTTGATATTATTGTGTACTTTGGTGTTGATTTAAATGGTTGGGTCGTTTAATGGTGCTTTATCGATCTGTAGCTTTTCACAACCATCACAGTTGATGAACCTGCCCCAGGATTGAAGACAATCTTTAGCTTTAAAGTTCCTGATCAAAGGTCTGGAAAAGTAAGAATTCCTGCTATCCCCTTTCTTTGATTAGTTTTGTGTTACTAGAAGCATTAGGATCTGCATTCTGGTCTAATAAGTTTGTATCTGAATCATAGATTTGCTTCTCAGTGATCTGATATATGGTTGTGATAACAGGTTGAGCTCCAGTACCAGCATGAGTATGCTGGAGTAAGCACTGGCATTGGGTTGACTGCCAATCCCATTGTTAACTTCTCAGGTGTCATTGGGAACGGTGCTGTTGCTCTTGGAACTGATCTCTTATTTGACACCGCTTCTGGGAACTTTACAAAATGCAACGTGGGTTTGAGTTATACTAATGCAGACCTTATTGCCTCTGTGACATTGTGAGTATTTGCTTTGTCTGAAAGAAGAGAGTTGTTTAAACGACCATGATAATGAATTTGCTAACTGGTGGCTAGCATCACTAGGGAAGAGGAGGTGTCAAGAGTTTCTTAATTATCTTCATAGACATTTGACAGTGGGAATAATTTCCAGCTCTGTTCTGTGATGAGGATGATGATAGCTGGTTTAGGGATCCTACTAGTGCAGTAAATGCTTAAGTATTTTATTTGGATTGTATTGGATTTTCGTCTCTCCTGTTGCTGATGAAGTGAATTTTGGGGAATGCCACAGGAATGAAAAAGGAGATTCTCTTAATGCTTCCTACTACCACCTCGTTAGCCCATTGTCTAATACAGCAGTTGGTGCAGAGCTGAGTCATAGCTTTCCAACCAATGAAAACACGCTGACTATCGGAACTCAGCATGCCCTTGACCCCTTGACCACTGTGAAGGCCCGCGTGAATAACTATGGCAAGGCCAGCGCTCTCATCCAACATGAATGGCGCCCCAAATCTTTGTTCACCATATCAGGAGAGGTGGACACAAGGACAATTGAAAAGAGTGCAAAGGTCGGACTGGCATTAGCTCTCAAGCCGTAGACTACGCAACGTCTTGGTGTGTCAGGAAGGACGATTTAGTAGTAGAGAGGAATAACCGAAGGACGATGGATTATCCCCTTTTCAGAATGAACATTCCATCTGTTCCTGTGTTGGATTTTCACATGTTTTGTTGTAGAAAATAATTTTTGCTGGGTGTTGAGAACCATAGTCATCGATTTGTTCTTGGAATTCAATTCAAGGGTGTATATCTGAGAAATATATTGCCTTGCGTATGGATTGTTTTTTAGTCATGGGATGATCGTTGTTTTTAATTAAATATTACGCTCTCATTTAGTTAAGTTGGTAGCCAAACCTAAATTTTCTTTTTCTACTAGTTTTGCTGATTCATTTGTTGTTAATCGTCAAATTTTTACAGGTATTCTGTACTGATGCTCTTAATCCATGGAATTGTGGACCTAGTTATTTTATCAAGATCGTGACTTAAGATCAAAGGGCACGTACATGGAACCAGATATACAAGAACTAAACATAATTAATTTTGTATATATTTAATTACTAATACCTTCCATTGAAATTGGGAAGCAATTTAGCGGTTGTATGCGTAAGAATTAGAAGAAAATAACTCAATTTGCTTAAAATTTGGATGATTGGAGCTGTGACTGTGAGGTATGAAAGTCCACCACTTATAATGCTTGCACAGCATTGAAATACCAGTAAAACGCGGACTTGGATCGATCAATTAGGATCTTCCATACTATCACCTCAGGATAGATCACATTAATGTAGAATGACCACACCACAGTAATGGCAACGATTGACTTTTAATTTACTCATGTTTTCCATAAAAATCTCATTCCTATGAACAAGCAGCGATAGAAACCCGGCAACTGTTGATTTGACACTAAGAACTAATAGAAACCCAGCAATCATTGATTAACATTATACATACAACTCCTCATTTCTTCTGGCATCAACAAGGCTGAGTTGAACTGACCTGAAGAAGACTATCTCTGATCTATGTAGCATTGTCTCCAACTGCTCCAGGACCATGAGGGATGAAGACAGAACTAGACTTAGAGGATGCACCAATCTCATTCATTGCGTCAAAGTACTGGGTCACTAAAACCATGTCCATAACATCCTTTGAAGTTGTTCCTGGCACGTTGATAGAGAAACCCAACACACTGTCCCTAAGCCCATCTACAACGGCTTGACGCTGTCTTGCTATACCAAGACCAGCCAAATACCTTGATTCTGCATCTCCCTCTGCTCGTTTGATCTGCAAAATCTTCTCTGCTTCAGCTTTCTCATTTGCGGCTACCCTCAATCTAGCAGCTGTTGTGACAATTGTAAGAGTAAGTCGGCTGTTTCTAAACTTTTGTCTTCTTGAATTCAAACAACCAAATACCAATACAACCTCCACTCCAGGTCACCAACCAATAGTACAACAACATAAACCACAATCTAGTGATATGGATTTTTGTAAGCAATTGAAACTGATCAATAACCCAAGCTGTCATAATAAATAGGATTCAATCCATTCGGAAGCATTTGTCTAAAGCAGTTAAATAGTTCTAGATATATTAAAAATATGATAGTACACACTTGCACTAGCTGAATATTATTACACAAGAAAAATGGCCTTAGAGAAAGTGAAAATGCGGGAAAACAAAGAAAAATGTATACAAAAGTAAAAACGCCGGATATCAAACAAAAATGTATACCTGCGTTAATATCATTCATTGCCTTCTTGACATGTACATCTGGCTCAATGTCTATAATAAGAGTCCGGACTATTTCATATCCATAATGAGACATGGCCTAATAATGACAATAGAAAGGAGAAAATAAAGGAGAAATAATTAATGTGGTTCAGTCAGTTATAGACCATGTACAGAGAACTGCATTGTACCTTCTCAAGTTCATCCCCCACAGCTTTTGCAATCTCATTTTTCTGTTCAAACACTGCATCAAGTTCCAACTTTGGAACGCTTGCCCTAATAACTAAATCGTCAAGGAAATATCAGTTGCCATTATTTACACTGATAAAGTACAAACCAAAGAAAAGAACTCAATTCTTTTCAATATTGCAGAATCAGAAAGTCAGAAACATAAACAATGTTATATATCTGTTTTTGATATAACAAAGAATTCCATGAGCTACTGGAGAAATGGTGTGATTATCAGTCCACTAAAGACTTCATACTGTTGAAACAGAAACCTTAAACCAATTCATCTTTTCCTTTATTGAAAGGAGGAATTTTATTGTTTTGTCCGAGGCAATGCTTATATCTGATTGAAGTCTGTGAAAACAGTACATCGGTGTCTTAAAATTATCAATTTTATTGTCCGGAAACAACCAAAGTTCTCCAAGAACAAGAAACCAGAAAGAGAATGGAACTCGATGAAAGAAACTCTGATTTAATTACTTCAGAATATAAATGAACTGGAGTAATGAATAGGTTGAACGAACCCTAATGTCCAAAATTATGAGAGTGATCTGTTGATACACTAGAACACAAGAATGCTAGAATCTGACTGTTCCAACTAAATCAGATGCACTAAAACTGGCATATATGTGGCATCCAAAAGAAAGGCAAAAGAGCATAAAACAATAGTTACTTCAGAAAGAGTTCCAGCAAGTGCTAAGTGCCCATACCATCAAAGACATAAGCTTGAATCTGTGCTCCGGTATTGCTAAGTGTATAGAAAGCATCTTGAGCCTTCCCTGCAAGGGCTCTGTATTGAATAGATGCTACAACAGTAACAAACACATTGTCCTGAATGGAAAACATAGATCAGACCCTGTCATGCATGGAACTTAGATTTATGAAAAGTTCTGTGATACACTTGCATGGTCCAACAAAATAATAGTTAAACTGATTTTTATAAAACATTAAGAGGGATAAACCTTGGCTTTGGTTTCACATCGAACATTCAGCTGCTGAACACGTAAAGAAAGGCGACCAGCTATTTGGCACCCCAAACACCAGGGTACACAGTGACAACCTGGCTCAAGGACATCATCAAACTTGCCAAAGTTCTCTCTGACAGCTACAGTAGCCTGGTCCACTTGTACGCAACCTAGAACTTGTCCCATTTTCTGCGGATAATGAATAATTTTTAAATCAATAAAATCATCAACAAAGTTATCAAAACTAAACTATTGGCAGAAGATGAATACAACATAATTTCTAGTCCCAGTTAATACATTGGACAACTGAGAAGGCAAAACAACATCCTGAACTTAATTGTTGCAGGATGGACCTATAAATTGAGAATGATGCTGCTGGGACTTCGTGTTTAAGGCTGGAAATAAGGGGAAAAAGGAAGTAAAATATAGGGGTCTAGGAATCACACCTAGCGTCAGGACACATCTAATCTAAGAATAACTCCTAGGAAAAAGAAAGAGACACACATGATAGTTCTTAAATAATCATCCACCTCTTAAAACTTGATGTTCCACATAGTATAAATAAACATTGACTAAAAACAGTATGCTTGATGTTCTTCAGAAACTTCACTTATTGTAATTGCTGAAAGGTCATGCCAGATTTCTAAGTCACATCACTTGTTAACAAAGCCAATTGTGAAATATAAACCTAAAGAAAAACACTAAAATGTCACAGAAAAGGTTATCTAACTGATGTATCAAAATCTCATGAATAAAACGGCGCCTGGGTTAGGAGACAACCACCCAACAACAAAATTTAAGAGTGGTTGCGTTGTTATGACACCATAACATTACAAGTTGGGGAGGATGGATCACAATTTTAAAATTCACAGTCGTACACGCATGGGATCAGTTGAATCATCGAACAGAATGAAGTGATCAGTCTCATTACTAACCATATACAGAAAAAGGAAGGTGGAAGAATGAATGAAGAGGTTACTAATCCGGATAAAACATAACAGAAGCAATCACCTTCTACCATCTACTAGGTACCAGACAGCACTGGGACAAATAAAAACCTGGTCCGAAACAAAAAGCGTGTAAGAATGGAGGGATTGTTGGCGTTCCTTAAAGTTGACAATGACTACAAGATAAGATGTGAGAAGCAAAGAATCCAAGACCGGTAATGTCAAAGATATTTAGACAGTAAATGTTAACAAATATCTGGAGTCATTTGCCACGTCATTCATTTCGTAATTAAAAATAAATCCTTGAGTACTTCACGATTCACGGTCACACCCACTCACATAAAGGTATACTATGTGATAAAAATTTATAGTATTCTCAATATAATTTATTTAAAATTAATTAAATGAAGTTGGGGAGAAGTCATCGTCGCTATCAGCTTTTGAATTTTATTGTGGTTGTTGATTATGGTACAAGAGTTATGATGTGATCTTGAACTATCCCACTAGTTTGCTCGGTAATCTTTCCTCATCTTGTAAATATTTTGGGTCTTCGCGTATTGGCCACTTGGCAAGTAATATAATTGTTAATAGAATCCGAATTCTGGATTGAGCACAACTGTACGTGATGCCATTTCTGTTAGATTCAAATTCAATTACAAATTATAAATTTTAAAATTTTAATTATTGTATTGATGATGTAGATTGATAATTTTCAAAACAATTTTGATTGTTAATATTAATGTCAACTTTTCGTTGTCATATTAATTTTACTTAATATTGTACACCAAAAAAAGTTATGAATTGTATCTGTATAGTATTATTATAATTTTTTATTTTTTATTTGTTTTGTCTACTTATGTAAGTTACTACTAATGAATAAGAATGAGATTTTGAAAAATAAGATAGAATGTAACATTATTTATTGGTTTGAGCCAAAAATAATTTTTAATATAGTTAAGTAAAAATAAGATAGAATGTAACATTGTTTATAATTAATGCATTATTTTTACTATATCTACATAGAGAGACAGAAAAATTAGTTCTCGCCGTGAACAGTGTGAATGAAAATTTTTTTATATTAATCAAAAATCATATTAATAGTTACTGTAAAATGAGGGAAATTTTGATTCTTTTAATTTATAATATTTATTAATTTGTGCATTTTGATTCATATTATATAAACATTAGGATAATTTTAATTCTTCAAAACATGGGAGTAGCATATTAATAAATAATGATTTATTACATAATTTATATTTAGATGTGAGAAGTGTAAAAGTTATAAAATAATCATAAAGATGTCATTTTAGTTCCGGTGATAGTGAGATGTGATAAGATAAGAGTAGAATTTCGCTTAATTGAAGAATATTTTAATATTCAAGTTTATGAGGGAAAATGTTTCTCACCTATCAATATAAAGCAGACACAGTATGAACACCTTAAGCAAATGTTGAAGATGAGAGAGCATGTTTTGAAGTTCTTTAGATTCAAGATTGGTAATGATGAACATATTTTTTTCAGTTTGATAATTGTAACCAATTTAGGCCTTTGAATAAGCTACTATAATTCAACTCCCTCAAAGCAATTATCTTTAAATGCACCAAAGTAGTAGTCATAGCATAAGCGAACACCTGGCATTAGCCAACACACCTCTCTAAAGATTTTTTTTTGGCATTAATCGAGAATTTACTAAATTACAATCTAAATTTAGGGCTAAAGACTCACTCAAATGTCTACACCACTATTCTTACAAATTCATTAACAGATCGTTTATGAAAATTCTTATAGCATCACAGTTTGGATTAGTTTGAGGCTCCAAATGTTTATTAAAAGTAATTTTTATTCTCCAACATACCGTCAAAGGAAGATTAAGAAATAAGGACAAGTTTAAATATACTATGTTTTTCAGCTCTTAGTGCTCTTTTTGAATTCAAGATAATGAAACTATGAATTACTTATTCTTTAATTTTGAGAACTCCTTGAGTTTATTGACTAAAATTCTAGTAAACTTTTATGTGAAAAATATAATTGATAAGAAGTTGTAAAATGAGGATACAACTTTAAAGGTCTTAAGAAAAAGGATTTGTAATGTCCCATATTAGGGGTTAGAATATTAAGGAATTTCAATGCATAGTATGCTTTGCATAATTGAGTTTTTGCTTATTTGTGCATATGCATTTTTGGACTCATACCAATATTTGTCTATGCATTCATTGATGTTTCTGGGTACAATTGGTTTTTAAATTTTCGATTAAGATGAGAATTGTGGTTTATTAGTGATGAAAATTTATTTGGAGATTATTGATATTACTTTGAAAATTTTAGAAATTTTTTTGAAAATTTTGGGGTATTTTGGATATTAGGGAAAAATAGACCAATGGTGTCTTGACATGTGGCACTTCTATGTGCATGACAAATGGCACTCATACAATGAGCCATGTGTCAATTTAGAAACCATACACATGGTAACAACACACGTGAGTACTTGTGCTAAAGAGGAAAAGCACAGAAGCATTGTTGTTCTTCGAGTTATGTTGGTGTTTTTTGAAAAAAATCACTGAATCTTCTTCACCAAAAAACCAGTTTGGATGCTTATGTCGGTAATGTACTTTGCAACATAAATAAGTTGGTCTTGCTGATAGTTTGCTTCTCCCTCTAGTCTGCCATTTTTAACCATCGTCGAAACCCTGGTGATTTTCTGAAAAACAAGGTTAGTAAAGTTTAACTTTCTGAGTTCTATGAATGATTATGATGATGTGTATTGGAAATAAGTACATGCATGAGTTGGATGATGTTTTATGTGTTGAGAATGAGCACATGCATGAGTTGTGTGTGAAACAAATTCGGTGAAGGTGATAATATTATGCAGATATGGTAACACTGATTGCATGTAGCTTAAAAGAGAAACTTAGTAAAGTGGAAAGGTTTCAGATGATTTGGGTGGTGTTTAGAATGGGTTAAATGAGAAATTTGTGAAGTGATTAATGCCAAAAATGGAACAGATGCAGAAAAATAGAATTATACATGAATGAGAATCGGATTTTTGTTATTGGATATACCTGGATCTTTATTTTGTTTTGTGTTGTTGAGCTAAATTGAGGATAGATTGGAGTGTCGATTGTGTTAAATGAAGTAAAGGCATAAAGGAAAACGAGAATGGAAAATACGCAGTAGTGAGAGAAAGCTTGTGTAAGGAATCAGTTTTTAGTATCTGATTATAAACTTAGTTTTGAGCGGTGTTGAGAATGAGTTCAGATGATATAGAAGTGAAATAAAATGGTAAAGGTAAGTATACAACTTAGTGATGAAGGATTAAGGAGAAGAGAGGAAGAAGATGATTAAAACGCAGTAAAGTTTGCCGCAGCCAATTCTCCTTGGTTCCCCGTGACCAACTTGAAGGATTTCATTTCTATGAAAGTTTGTTGAGGCCAACTCTTGGGTTCGCCGCGGCAAACTTTTAAGAATTTACAAGGAATTTTTCTTCTCTGAAAAGTTCGCCGCGGCGAAATTTCTTGCACAACTTGAACATGCTTCAGTATTTTGGGCATAACATTTTTTGTAGTTATCCAAATGGAGTAATTTTTAATTTGCAGTAAACTAGAGACAAAGAGATACAAATTGTCTGAAGAGATTAAATTCTAATTCTACCTTTAAAAATTCCAGAATTTGATTGGAAGTTGAGATAAGAATTCTGTTGAAGCTTTAGAACAGTCTAAAATCTTTTGAATATAACTTTCAGTATTCTAAACGAAATTGGATGAACTTTGTATCATTGGAAACCTAAGACAAAGAGGGAAAATTTTCTAGAAGGAATTATTACCTAATTACCTTACCTACCTGATGAGAATAATTGAGCAAAGTGGACCTGAAAGTTGGTTATGAAATAAATCTGGATTGAGAAATTTAGTATGGTTTCTCTTGATTTATAATGTGACAAGATTAAGGATAAGAAACCTGAAATTTGTCATAAACATGCATTATACATATTCAATATGCATGAATGTGCATAATTGAATTTATAATTGTGCATAACAATGATATGTGTTTGTATTAAATGTTTTAGAGGAACTCATTGAGTGACCGATTCCAGATATTGTCGAGACGTTGAGGTAATAAGCAATAAGGGAGATTTAGTAAATAATTTTAGACGGTAATTTTTTTAAATAATTTAGATGGTCAAATTTGATAGTTTTGCTTTGACTATTTTGTTTGCTACTGCTTTTGGTCCATTGAATGATTTGCAAAGCTATTGGAATGACACGTGAATTGAATTTCAGACATTTTTGTTTTGATTCTGTTAAGTCCTAATTGTGGGTAAATATGCATGCCTAGAAGGGTCTGTAGCTGCTTTTGTGACACTTCGGTGTCTTCTGTTATCAACACTTCGGTGTCTTTTGATATTGACACTTAGGTGTCGAGACTTCGGTCTCTTCTGTGACACTTTGGTGTTGAGACTTCAGTCTCTTCTGTATAAGTCTCATTACCCGCTTCTATAAATGGATTTAGAAATCATATGATTTTGTACTCTGATGTCTGTTTGATTATGACATGATCTAAATTATGTTCTATTTCTAAAGGGATTATACCCTCTTATGTTATGCAGTTCTGTTAATTATTAAATCTGTCCTGAAATGCTTATGTCTGATTTTTTATTAAAGTAATCCTTTAATATAGATTAGTTATTACTCACTAAGCTATATGCTTAGCACAGTAGATTTGCCCCGTGTAGGTTTAGCGAGAAGGATTTAAGAAATAGGTCAAGTCAACCGCAATGGCTAAAGGAGTCTGAGTTTTGTGTTGCTCAAAATGTATCTTTTTGGGTTATTTTGGGCTTGTTTATAACTTTGAATTTTTGTTTGAAGGGTTGTAATAACCTTAATTCAGGTTGATTTTTGAAATTATGATATCTTTCATATGTTTTGGAAATGTTTATCTTTGAATGCTATGCTTCTGTGAAATGTCTTGGTTTGTTTGTACTATCTTGTATGACACTCCCATATCCTCCCAGGGAGGTATTAGGGCATTGTAGGATTTCTCAACTTTTAAAATAGTTTTCAACTGCATTGTTGCTATATAAAGAGAAAAAAAATAAATATGAAACTTCTCAACAAAACACTAAAATTGGTTGGGAAAGTGATGGTGATCAATTGGATTAGAAAGATTTTAAGGACAAAAAATATTGAAGAAAAGTAAGTGAAATGATGGAAGCAAGGTAGAGGATCTAAAGGTGATGCTTTTTTAATTTTCCTACTTATATATGATTTTTAGTGTTTGTATAGACTAGTAAGGTGTGTTTACTACTAGTTTTGCATTTATTTTCTTAATTTGTCTTGAAAGAAATATGAGAATCCACTCATAAATAAAGTTTAAAGCTAACTGAATATGAGAGGATTCTTGATAGAATGTCTAATACAAGAATTAGAGGTCTATGTATAGGCTTGACAAAGTAATCTTAATTATAATGAAAATAGAAAACCAAAAACAAGTGAGGATCTTATAAAAATAGGAAACCAAAATAAATAAGAACTTATAGAAATAGGAAACTTTATAGAAATAGGAAAAGTTGTGGAAACAGGAAACTTATGGGAATAGATGTTCCATGTCAGTCCCCTCTACTTGGGGAAACTCATCCTTAACTATTCTGACAAATCAGGGTATAACAAGTTATCAAAAGGAAAGTCTGAAATCATCATTTCATATTCTAACTTGGTGATAGTAAGGAAAAACCACACATTTACTTTAGAAGCTTTGGACCGAAATTTCTTCCGTTGCGAGTGAAGCATAGTTTTGTTTCAATTTCTCCAAATTGTACACATTTTCTCATCCATCATATTTGGCAATAACATCAAATTGCTAAGGCCTCCGAACAACAAGTAACATGCATCCATATCCACAACATCAAAATAAAACTCATCCCAATATTGACCAATAGAAAAGGGTACCTTACAATGCTCAATCACCTAAAACTTGTTTGTCAATTTAATTTACTTAATTATGTAAGGATATGAGTGCTTCTTAATCTACATTCTTAGTCATTTCACAACTTCTTTACTAATGATGTTCTAGTAGCTCCTATTGCTAACAACCATATCAAACAATTAATCTACAATGGTACAGGACTGAAACAACTAATTTTGTTAGATCTTATCTTCTTGTTTTGGAGCTAGTAGTAACTTCTGAATTACATAATACTCATATTCCTCATTTTCTTCCTCCTAGTTCTCATACTCTTCACCATCACCATCAGGTATATAAATAATGACATCACCATCATTCTTATGCTTTATAATATTCATTTTTCGTTAGGGACACTATTTTGACAAATTTCCTAACTCTCCACACTAATAGTAAACTCTAGGTTGATGCTTAACTCTTAAAAACCTCTTTATTTTTGATTATCCTCTACTTACCCATAGCTTTCTCTTCTAAAAAATGATTCCCACATAGAGGAGGTTCTAGTAGTTTTGTAGAAACTCCTGAAGTTTATCCTATAATAACTTATACGGGAGGTTCAATTTTCCCTCTCTCCTGAGCTAAAAATTATACCTTCAATGCTAAACTCTGAGCCTTTGCAAAAGTTTGAATTGGTAATATCTCAATCTTGTCTCGTAATACAGGCCTCAAACCATTTAAGAATATTGAAATTATCTACCCTCTATCTCTTTGAAATCATTACGCTGAGATAACCTCAAGAATTTTGTAGTGTAGTGTTGCACAGACTAAGAACCTTATTTGCATTACTGGTATTGTTGGAATAGAATCTACAGGTAATCTTGGGGGTAAAAAATCCCTTCGAATCATCCATTTCATCTACATCTAAGAAAAAACTAATCCTTCTCATCACGCCATTTCCTCTATTTGATCTTTTCCTACCAAGTAAAGGCAGCTCCCTTCAACCTAAAGTCCACCACCTTTACTTTCCTCTCTTTTGGGATCTCATAATAATCAAATAACTGCTTAATGCTGCTATCCAATCAAGAACTCCATCAATACTAAAAACCCTACTAAAGAAAGAAATATCTACCTGAAACTTGAAATTGTATTCAAGCTTTCTTTGGTTATGTGGCCCATCATATAGGAACTCCTTACCTGACTCTAGTTTGCTATAGTAGGTAGGTTGCCTTCGACTTTGATCAGGAATGTGTCTCTAAATAGTGCACCTTAAGGCTTGCTTTTCCCTAACACGATATACATAATCTTCCTTATCCCTATTAGCAAGAGGGTTAAGGGCATTGAACTTTCCCAGGATCTTCATAAAACACACTTTCGAATGATCCTCCAATCATATGATAATTCGTTGCTCCATTTCTCTTAGTGCCTCCCCCTTGGTGCTTTAACTTAAGGTTATCTATAATGCAATTTGTGTTTTTGTTACTGTCACTAGCTATGGAGGGGCAATTCAACTTGTTCTGATACCACCTGACGTAGCAAGAAATGAAAAACAACTAAGTAACATGCTTAATTAGAAGAAACATAAGAATCCATTAATAGAGAAAGATTAAAGATAATTAAATATAACATTATTATTAATATAATGTCTAAAGCAAGATATATGAGGCCCATTTATAGGCTTTTAAAAGTAATCATAATCTTAAAGAAAATAGGAAACCAAAAACAAATAAGAATCTTATAGAATTAGGAAATCAAAACAAGTATTGAACTTCTATAAATAGGAAACTTTATGGAAATAAGAAAACTTGTTAAAATAGGGAACTTATGGAAATAAGCATTCCACATTAGCCTCCTCTTCACTCATTATCACTTAAAATTGCAAATTCCTACTCTCTAGCTCTCTCTTCAATTTAATCTCATACTCTTTCCTTCTGTTGTTTGTATAATAATTCATTACAAAACATCACTTTCTTGAAGAATTGGTGTTTCTTGGGACATTTGACTTCAACCTAAAAAAGATCTCGCTATACCATATCGACTTTTAAGTATGAAAATGGGTCTTCTAGACCTTTTCAATTGGTTCAAGTTTATGACTTCTAAGTCTGAAAATGAGCAATCTAGGGGTAGAATTTAACAAACCGTGTTTAAGAATAAGGTAGATCCATAGGTTCACTCAAACACTATTATGATCAAGATATTCCACAACTTTACATATCATTTCAGTTCTCCACCACTAGGATTCATATGCATAATCATGAATCAAAGGAATTTTTAAGGTTATAATGGAGACAGAGGTTAAGGTGAGATGTTTTTGGGTAATGTAGCATAAAAGCCATCAAAGCTAGTAAAGCAAGAAAAACACTCAATGTAACATTAAGCCTAAAAACTAAAATGCACTTAAAACTAGGTACCATTAACTATTATGAATGCAAAAACTATGTTTCACCACTCAGATTCAAGCCTTCACATTATAAATCATATGAGGCATAAGGAATTAAAAGGAATCACTCACAAAAATTGATGATAAACTATACAATGTAACCATAAGGAGTGACCCTTCAAAGTAACATCTCTCTCATTTACATTATACTCAAATCACCCATTCTATACAAATTTAGGTGGAAAAACTAATTACAAATAACTTTGCCAAAAAAATTGCTTTTTCTCTTTGGTAATTTTATTTAAACATATTTTTCTTTCTTTTATTTTCTTTTTCTTTTTTCCTTTTTTAACAAAAATTGAAAGAAGCAATATTAACATTAAAATTCATTAATAAGACTTAAAATAACATTATGACAATTATAACCTACCCACATCTATGCATACCGCCATACTTATACTTTTGCCTGTCCACAATCATCAACAATCAACAAATGATTCCCTAACTTTAAGGCTTAGGTAGGAAATTGGTTACGTTTAAGGAATGTAACATGGTTAGCACAAAAAGAAAAGACAAATAAAACTCAAAGTGGTTATCAAAAGGAAAAATCATATCAGTAGGTAGGCTATTGGGCCAATGTAGTGCGTAAAATAAAGAATGCCTATATTATTTTCATGTTAATGTATGTAATAAAAATGTGTTCTTGAATAGAAAATTAAAGCAAAGTTAGAATGTACATGTCATAAAGGTCACACATAAACAAAAGACAATGAAACTAATATGGATGTGTCAATTTATAAAGGCTTAAAATCTCACTGGCACTACTCTTCTAAAGAAAATATATATCGATTAATCATTAGAGTAAAAGTACATGCTCAAGTTGCCATGAATTTTTCTAGTAAATCACTCTCTAATTATGACTATATATTCGTAGAAGCAACAAAAAAGAGAAAATGTTTATTTGTTTATTTGATTTTTAAAAACACCTAAGAAAAACACATAAGCAAAAAGCAAGCTTTAAAATGTGTATGAAAACTAAGAGCCCTAACCCCACACTTAAAACTTACATTGTCTCCAATGTAATATCAAATGTAAGAAATGGAGCATTTAACAGAAACAACAAATGCAAAAATGTAAATGAAAAGAAACAAACTTCCCTTTAATTGCCTCCCAAGCAGTGCCTTTGTTTATTGTCATTGACTCGACTCCATGCTTTCCTCCATATAAGAAAAAATTATGGTCTTCAAGTGTCACAACTTCTGCTTTTTCCACTTGAGCTTCTTTAGGATAAGGCCTAAGTTGATGATCACTCACATTCATTGTCTTCCCTATCTTTAAACTCTTAATATCTACTGAATCCCTACACTCTTGAAAAATCTCCAATATCTCTTTACCCTTTTCCTCTTTGCTCAATTTCTCTACCCTACTAGTCTTAATAACAAGTAGGGACTCAGTATTTACCTTTAAGCTAAATGATATATCCCTTTTTCCTTCAAGCTCATTCTCAACTTCTTTATAAGCAATCCCTAGAATAGTCTTCTCCATATTTTTGAGCTAAATGATGTATCTCTTTCTCCTTTAAGCTCCTTCTCAATTTCTTCTTCATTAGCCCTCTATAGATTCCAAAGGAGTAAGGTTTTTGCCCCTTCTCTTATTCAAAAAACAATTCACCATAATCCATATCCTTTTGTTCTATAAAGACAAATGAGTTCGAACATCAAGAGGATGACTCAAAGAATGTGCTTTCAACTCATTTTAGCTTTTGATCTTCCAGATTGTACCTAAAACTAAATTTGAACCAAAATGAGTTTCTTAAACATTTCAACGCTTCAATCACAAAATGTTAAGGAGTAAATGTTTAATCAATTAAGCATATATCACCAAGAGCTTGGAGAGCATTAGTAATATCAATAAAACTAGTAAACATGATAGATATGTTTTCATTATGTTTTATTTAAAACAATTCATATTGATGTGTTATCGTGCTTTACTTTACTCTCTTTGACTTAATTTATGCCCTTATTTATAATTTCTAATATATGACAAACATCATAAGTTATTTCACATATAGAGACCATATTGAGTTAATTTCTTCTTAATGCACAAAATAAGATGTGTAGAACCATACTATTCAAGGAGATTAATCTCTTATTCTGAGGTTCCCATTATTCCCTTAATTTAGGTATTTTTTATTATCTACAATTTTTGTGGAAAAAAAGTGGTCACTTAAAATTATTTTCATAGGTCAACACTTTTGTCCATTAAGAAAAACCTTTTTCTAGTTTTCTAATAGAGGTAATCATTCTCATCACAGAAAGATGTTCTACTAATACTTTGTCCCTCTTAGTTGAATGATGAAAATGATGCTCCTAAATATGACATTAAGATCTTTTCTATAAGATTTTGTTAGAAATGCTAGCCTAATAGAACCACTTTGATACCATTTGTTGGTCCCTAATGGCATCTAAGAAGGGGATGAATTGGGTGTTAGAAAATTCGACAATCTTTTATAACTAATATACTCAATTAATAATAACAATCAATATAATTAGGATGAAGAAATTGCTTAATATTAATCAATCAAATAATTGAATAATAATTTAAAGTGGATAGAGAAAAGAGAATATAATCTGATTTATAGTGGTTCGATAAACAGCCCTTGCTTACATCTATTCCAGGACTCTTTTTAGGGGGTGCTTCGTTGATGAGTTTGGAAATGGGGTAATAGGTAAGTAATAAAAATGAGTGATTGGTTGTTGATTATCATTATAGGGGCAATAGTTTGAAATCTTATTTTTGGAGAATCCTCCATATCCTTCATTTAGTAGAGGAATGAAACTTATTCCTTAGTAGTGACTCTTTTTTAAAAAAATTTAAATACTAATTAATTAAAATATAATTAATTAATTCATTATATTACAATATAATTCATTATTAATTATAATATAATTAATTACAATATAATTAATTAAAATATAATTCATTCATTCATTAATATATTGTAATTAATTAATGACAATATAATTCATTAAAATAAAATATAATTACTTAATTAAAATATAATACATTTTTATTTCTTAATATTTTGACAAACCAACGATAATTATAATTGTTCATTCTTCTTAACCAACCATCATAATTATAATGATAATATCCATTATCATTCCTCACTATATTCATTCTTATTCCTATTACTATTTTCCTATGCGAACCAACCGCCTCCTAAATGGAGGGTATAGAAGATTTTCCAAAAGTGAGATATCAAACTATTGTTCCTATAATGATAATCAACAACCAACCACTCATTTTTATTTGTAACATCCCACCTCCTACTGGAAGGGTAAAATGGTAAAATTGGCATAGGATGGGATAGATTGGGATTGCATAGGACTGCTTATGCATAATAGGATTGCTACACAGTAGCAATTGTGCACATGAAA
>JANVCQ010000003.1:14290893-14313549 GCA_025531925.1 Erythroxylum plowmanianum | reverse complement strand
CATAATTAGTCATAAACATTAATAACCTATCTTGCATATTCTTGACTCTTCTTTATCTTTGCATACAAATAAGTCACTATAAATTTTCTCATTTAATGCCACTTTATAATTCAAAAATTTCAAGAAAATTCGGAGTCCAACAATCAAAGAACCCAACTGCGATCGAAGATCCTTTAAAGTGGTGTCATGCGATTTAACCATTCCCTCTTGAGCTAAGAGAGATGATTCCTGCTTTCGAAGAGACGCCTCTACTGCGGATATTATAGCTTCCATTCTAGTATGCATACAATCTCTACCCACTTGATCTCTCAATAAAAGCACCAATTGATAGGTAGAACTTTAGAGATTGTATTATTTACGTATAAGATAGAATTACAGCAGTAGGTTCCTCCTGGAAAATATTCTCCAAGTCAATACAATCTGTCTAAGATGATGAATGAAGCCTCCCTCTCTCCTAAGTTTAGTCTATATTCTATTGAATCTCTTTCTATAACTAACTCTCAAGAGCTTGCCTAACAACCTGCTTACATGGTAACAATGGTTCCTTTCCCTATCTTACCCCTACGAATATAAGTTTGGATGGGCTTAGGCTGTTGAACTATGGGCTAGGACTGATTACTAACAGAGACCATCTATTCTTTCAATGTAGTTTTTTTAAAGCAGCTTGGAGCATAATTCTCCACTTGATTGCTAGTGACAGCATCATATATAAGTGGGAGCAAACATTGAGCTAGTCTATAGAACTCTCTCTTCATGGAAAACCCAATGGAATACTTATCAAAACAACCTTCTCATCTTCCATTTACACTCTTTGGAAGGAAGGAAATAGCAGGATGTTCAAGAACATTGAAGTGGAAACATGGCAGCTAGCTGATCAAGTTACCAACTGGATTAGATTAGCCATTTTGGCCAACAATGCGCAGGAAACACTCTCCTCGGACGTGAAGGAACGATGGAACCTATAATATTCTATTAAGCGGTTTATTTTTTGTACTATCTTAATTCTAATGAAATTCCAACTACGTTGTAATTGAATATAAGCTTAGTAGCTTAAAACTCATTGTAATGTTGTATTATCATTTATTCATTTTCCAAAAAAATTAATGAACCAAAGCACATTGGAAGCAGAAACATAATATGCAGAGGTCGTGGAAACAAGTTCTTCATAAACAGAAAATGCAAATCATGAAACGGATCCCAAAAGAATCAATTGGAAAAAGAAAATCATAGGTTTTGAATGTTTAAAAGCAAAAACACTTTCTATATGCTTATAATTTCACAATTGGAAAAATCTACAATAGAACATGATCTTTTCATTTTCCCATTGCGGGTTATATCTAACAAACAGGGATTTATCGAATTTCCAATTTACATGCACGAGGCTATA
Organism: Erythroxylum plowmanianum; assembly: GCA_025531925.1. NCBI lineage: Eukaryota > Viridiplantae > Streptophyta > Magnoliopsida > Malpighiales > Erythroxylaceae > Erythroxylum > Erythroxylum plowmanianum. The sequence goes on along the minus strand of JANVCQ010000003.1, from coordinate 14,312,162 downwards.
TTTCTTATAAACATCACATCAACATAACCATTCCATTTCATTCAGGTAAGCGGTGGAAACAAGAAGTTGCTACATGTCCACTCATCCCTTTGAATCTCTTTCAAACAATTGAGGTTTGAACTCAGTCACACATAATACACCAAAACCACCCTATAGAATCCCTGTGCAAATGCCGGAAGTTGCGTTTATCTTCAAGGAGTGCTCTGGAATATATGTTAGGCCTGCAAGCAGAGATAAGTTGCACTTTAGAACTGCTGACCTTTTGCAGTCCCTCAGCAAGAGGAACAAAGGCACATGAACATGGGTAATCAGTATGACATGGTATAACAACTTCCTGTCCATGAGACAGCAAGTAAAGATAGTCATTATGACAACAAATAACGCCAGCTCGTGTCAGAAGGGTAAGAGCTATTGTCTGTCTAGTCCCACTATCTTGTAGCTCTGTTTAACGCTCCCAAAATTGCATTTCAAAGCAGAAAACGTCTAGTTCACAATCCAAATATTGAGGAATTAAATATGTATATGAAAGGGCCATACCTTTCTCCTTAACATGAATCTGTAATGTATCCAGTATAATTATGCCATCAGTTAAAGGAAGTAGCTCAAGCTTGATAGAAGAGGAGGATTGAGCAGGAACACACCTGATGCAACCACTAAAGGTCATAATCATCTGTGCAATCAGACCCCAAAAAAGGAAATCAATGAAAAAGAATAATGCATTACCCTAAGGGAACTCTACTCTGCAGCCACAGATGTGTGCAACCCACACCACTGATTGGTATTACATCAGATATGGGAGAAAACTGCTCATTGAAAGAAACAGATTGAGCTCCACTACCATCATGATTTTTATGATTCTCTGATGCATGAGTTGCTGACCTAAGCCTCTGCATCACATCAATGGTAATTGTACCTGTAGACTGGAGCAAACTAACAAATGGGCTCACAGGAGTCAATGGAGAAGAACCCAAGGACCCCAATGAAGGAGAAATAAATGAGGTGGGGGCGAGAACTGTCAGAGTTAGATCTTCAGATGTCAAATTTGAGGCCTGGAGAGTTAAAATCTGACAAGTTGAATAAAGTAAACAATGAATAACTTGAATAAATAGCAAGTATATATAAAACAGGACAAAACAGAAGCATAAAAGAAACCTGAACTGGAAGCTGAGAGACTCTATCATTAGGTGCTTGCGATCTTTCTGATATTTCAGATGCAACACAGATCATGAGATCTCTTGAGATGCGTGGTCGCCAACTAGTTGGTTGCTTGAAAAACAACCTCGACTCTACATTTGACACAGGAGCAATGAAAATAACTCAAGTTTAAGAACTTGCCATAATTTGGATAGCACAGAAAACAAAGAAAACCACAATTACCCGTGTAATTACAATGACAAGATACCATAATTGCATACTGATCAACATTGTTCGAACTTTTCCTTCCTTCAGTAATATTGGTTGCAATACGCAAGCTTGAAGATGGGGAATTTTTTTCACTCTGGACCTTGAGATTTTTCCATGTAGAGGATGTTGGCTTAAGTATAAAAGAGTGCTCTTCACCTCTCCTGCCATGAAAAGTCAGTTAATGATAAACTAATATACCTTTTACACCCACAAACTCAATAGAAGCGCATTCTATTTGCAGAGTACTCTTATCAAACAAGATAGTACATGGGAATATAGCACTATCTTGTTTAATGAGAGATATGTGCTCTAAAATATAAATTTGAAAACTTGTGCCCCAAAGTTATGGTAGAAGCAACCTACACAAAATTAGAGTTATAAATTATAAAAAATAATCTTTTCTAATCCCAAAAAGGCAAGAAAATAACTTGATCTCCTGCTGCACATGCAAACTGTCTTTTGATGCTGTCCAATTTCACGACATGGAATTGATGTACTTAAGGTACATTTCGAGGTCCTATATTCTAAATGTCGAGAAAGTACTATTCACCTCTTGAAATGCAAGAAAGAAAAAGAAATAATTGTGATGGATGAGTGGCCTTTGCATCCTCAGGTTACTGTAGGCATGCTCCCACAAGCATTGCTCAACTCATGAGTTCAACAATTTTAGCTGATACGAAACCATTAATTTTATATTAGTAAAATCTACCTATCAAGATAGTATGAACAAGTGCCTTCATATAGGTAAGTAAACTGCATGCAAAAATCATTAGTAAATTCAGTTAGTTCTCATTAATGTAAAACGGAATTGCTTCATATTCAAAAAAAGTTACACATAGAAGGCTGCAGAAATGACTTAGAAATTTATGATTTATTACCTGACTGCATTACTTGAAAACAAATAAGAATTAGGTTGTTGAAAATTAAGAACGTCTACTGAGTATATTTTAGACAGAGTGAACAACACCTGAGGGCTAGATTGGGTAAAGAGTGGCCATCTCCTGCTTCAATGCATGCAAGTGGCAATGATGAAGGTGGCCCACTCTTTGCAGCTTCTTCAAAAACAATAGTTATAGCATCTATATACATGATAACATCAGGTGTATGCTCTGGAGACACATTCTGCACAACAATTGAAAAGGCAATTAACTTAAAAAGAAGTAATAGGTACAGCGTAATAAGCAAACAAATATATTAGAACTGCATTGATTCAACTAATAAGTGTGAAGTGCACACCTTTATCTGAACACAAACAAGGTCATCTGTGTTACAATCAGCAGAAAAAGAATGAATTTCTAGAGGTTGAATTATTTCAACTTTCCTCCTCCACCTTCTTCCTGGAGTAAAAATCCCCTGCAACCCACAACGAACTGAAAATCGTTCACGCTCTAAAGATACACCGCGGAATGATAGATACCCTTCACTCCCAGTTCTGTGACTCTTCCATAACTTCTGAGTCGAATACTGCCCCCAGTCATCTAAGTCAAAGCTATGCTTGGAACTTAGGGCTTTAACATGTTGCATAGGTGGAAGAGTATTTTGCGGCAGTGATGACATGGAGTAACTTCTAAAATGAGATAAGAGCTGAGAGCTAGTAGACATAGGTTTCTGAGATGTCCCACCAATTCCTGGACCAGAACCTAGATGGAGAGGAGGCAAAGAACGTGCTGCAGCAGGAAGCGTGTTCTCTAATGGAAGCAACCATTTTAACAACTCTCCATATGGATCATAGTCAATGTAATTCAAATTTTCATGATCTTCAGCAGACACATTTTTGTGCATGTTTTTCTCAAACTGAATAATCTCAATGACCGGGTCTTTAAAAAAACTGGCACCAATATTAACTTGTAAAAGTACCTGCATCCTTCCAAACAAACAAATGGATTGAGAATCAACTAAAAAACTCACCAAAATTTTGTATAGAGAAATTACTATTGCAACATAATGATCATTTAATCAGCAAACCTAGCTACCAAATATTTCCAGTCAAACCAAATTTGTCAAGTCAAATATATTGGCCAAGGAAACATACCACAATGTCTCCATTTGAAAGAGAAAAGCTACTAATTTTGTTCCTTGCCGCTCCACCAGAGAGGTGTGCATCAAAACCTCCTCTGTCAATAAGAGCACTAAGTTGGGAAATTTCTTTTGAAGCTTTTCTGGTTGCATCTTCAGTGAGTTTCTGATTACTTTCTGGATCAATACAACTTCTTTTTGACCAAAGTAGCTCACTTGATTCTGCAATCCTAACAAAAAAATGGGAGTTTGTAAATCTTTGCAACAATGTCTCTGTCTGTCTTTTGTGACCTTCCATTCTAAGAATAGATTCACTAGCAGAAACATTCTTTTGTGGTTCACTTTGCAGTTTACATGGGCTGCTGTCATTTGGTTCAAGAAATTGTTGACTATTCGAACTCACTTCTTCCTCTCCAGATACCTGATCTTTTCCATCTTTCACAAGTTCATTCTGTCTTTCAAAGTTCTCTCCCATCCCACTTTTAGACAATACTGCTGCAACTTTAAACGGAGTAATGATTTCTGTATCCTGTTGATTAGCTAACAAGCATGCAATCATATGAACCTGTTCACCTGTAATTGGAGTAACAATCGGATTTCTAACAATGAGCAATCTGCATCCATCATGTACATGATTCATGCATGTCAGAACCATAAGAAACAAGATCATAGGTAAATAAAGGTACCTGGGAAAATAAACGAGCGATCAAGGGAGCGTAATGAATCGATATCTGCTGCATTGTTCCATGTCTCTGGAAGTTCCCCTTCAAATGAGTTACCAACTATTAGCATGCCTAAACTAGTTATAATAATTGGAAAACCATGGAGTCCTAATATGTAAAAAGAACCCTACTCAGAAAGTAAAAAAGACATTCATAATATTAACTTGTGACTGGATATATTTTACAAAATTCAACCTCCAAAATCAAGAATTTAAATTAAAAGCAAATTCTACAATTGCAATTCAAGTAAAACGGAATCAAATTATCTATGAGAAAACCAAAGGACATGCCTGGCATCAACTTCCTTCCTTTAAACAAATAAGCAGGAGCATCAAAGTAAGAGTTTGATCAATATAAACATTGCACTTTCCATGGTTTAACTAGTTGAGGAATCGAGAATGTATATTGTTCAATGCCAAGAACAATATCAAAGCAATGGTGTGTGCGAATGATCCCAAGATGAAAGATAATAACCAAAAGTATGGTATAACGTCAAGTTAGGAAAGTACTGATTGGAATGATGATAGTTCCTTCTTCTTCAGGAACATCCAAGTGGTCCCCCACAGGAAGGGACTCCTTTGCAGTAGACCCTGCAAAATTATTATTTCCACTTTCATCCAAATCTTCATTAATCACTTCAGCTACAGGAGATTGAGGAAATGGGTCGTCTGCAATAAGACGCTCCACAGTGGCTTTGGTTTTGGAAGAACAAACATTCTCTACAGGGGAGTCGTGTACAGGAATCCGATCCGCCGGTACATGGTGTGTGGTGGTCGATCGCATAAAAAAATTCATTGATTCTTTCTGCAACATCCAATCCAAAATGATAGTTTATATATATATATATAGATAAAAGACACGATATTTGCAAACAAAGTAAGATGATCCCCTTAAAGATTGATTATCAAACACCGAACTCCTGAACGAATGAACAACATACAGATAGGTAATGGGCACTTGCAATATCGTTAAATTGCACTACCAAGACGTTTAAATGATAAAGTGAACTGATTTCACAGCAGCAGTTAGCATCTCTGATTAAGAATGCAAGAGATTTGAAGCGTACAAGAGACAAAAAAACAGTTAACGCCTCAACGGAAATGTGAGTTGAGAGGATGAGCTGATCGGAAGATCAAAAGCAGGGAGGGCCTTTTAGTCGGGCCTTCGGGGAGGACTCCAGGCCCTTGGACTTAGTTATTTAGTTGAAGGGTCTCTCAAATAGTTAAAGATAAAGTTGTAGAGGAATAAAGTCTATTGCTTTTCTTATTCTTGTACTTGAAAAGATTAGCTAAACAAATATCTTATTGGCAAGTAACAACTATCAATGCTTAATGGAAATGCTTAATGCCACTTTGGAGATCTATAAACGGTTTAGCCTCAGGTTTGGACTCAATAGAGACGACTTGGTTATAAATTGGAAAACATGTATGTGGTGATTGTGGGCAGCAACTGTCACCTAATAAGACAGGCCTGAGCACCAAACACAAGCCATTTGCTTATAGCCTATAGGGATCAACATCTCCACATCATGTCTATTTGAAGCATGTGACCCGCAAAATTGATCAGAAAAAAACATTATATATTCTAGTGTGTTATGGTCACTAATTCTTATTCTTGATATTACTTGAAGTGGACAAATCTTAAGATGGATAAGGATCAGCGCCGGTTTCCGCTGACCATTCTATCATCTAACCTTGGTCCATCCATAGTTTCACGTCTTTTTCACTCCCTCCCTACTTCTCTTCATTTAGAGGACTAGACGACAAGCAAGTCTAAAGCTTATTACTTTCCCATCGATAGCAAAAAATAATAACGGTACTTGCAATGCAAAAGGAGCCCAACCTCCAACGTTGCTTCATTCTCTTGTCACATATTGGATTATAGATTTTTTCAGTTCCTGAAACCAACAAAACCCACTGATGTGTACGTCTCACTCGTTGCCCTTCATTCAAATCCCAAGAACTCAGTGCCTCGCAACAACTAATTTTCAAGTCCTCTTCTTTCTCTTCCTCGGGAAACAACCCCCATATTCTGTTCTCCTCTTCCTTCAGACTTCTTCCTGCTCTGTTCATGGTTCATGCACCTTTCTTGGTGTCGAGACGAGATCTTTGAGATAGGCACTGTTGTTTATCGTGCCACATGGGATTGGGCCTGATTTGGAGAGCGAGAAAGGTACAATTTTTCAATAAAGAAGTATCGAAATGGAGTCTCAGTTGCTGGGTTTAATCGAAGATTCGTTCAATAGTCAATACTCCATGTGGGTACGAGAAACTCTTGACGAGCTGTGTGAGAGCTTCACGATTACCGATCCTTGCATCTCCGGACATCCTATAGTGTTTGCGAGCCCAAGTTTCTTAAAAATGTCGGGTTATTCAAGAGACGAAGTAATCGGCCAAAATGGTCGAATCTTTCAAGGCCCGGAAACGAACCGCAGGTCGGTGATGGAGATTCGTGAGGCTATTCGTGAGGAGAGGACGATACAGATCAATTTGTTGAATTACCGCAAAGATGGGACACCCTTTTGGATGTTGTTTCATATGAGCCCTGTTTTTGTGGAGGAGAATGGGATGGTGATCCACTTCGTTGCGGTTCAAGTGCCCATAACTACGAGGCAGAGAAATAATAGGGTGAGCGAGCAAGTAGCGGAGTTTAGGGAAATTGAGTTTGGTTCGTGCAGGAGAGAAGTTTGCAGCGATGTTACAAACGATTTGGGTCGGGTTTTGGCATTGGATTCAGATAGTGGAGGTATGTTTATACTTCTTCCAAGCTTGAAATGCAGTTCAAGTGTACATAAAGCAATAAGAAATCTTTCTGGAGCAACACTAGATTGAGTAGTTACTGTTGTGAAAGATTCTTTAATGCGGTTTCTTTTATATGCAATGGAGTCTTTTTTTTTAGCTCATTGTTTTGGATTTGTATTGTATTGATTTCTTGCAGCTTCTGTTCATTTAGTTTCTTACCTCCAACATTGTGACTGTTTTTAATTGCATTGAGAGTCGCTATTCTTTAGGTGCCTGAAATTTTGTTATATTTACCGGGTTCCTGTTTGTCAATTAACTTGTCTCTTCAAGTGATCATTTTCTTGGGTCAATTCAGTTGTGAATCTTACCAGTTAATGTTTACAGGTTTGGCGTTTGAAGAGCCGTTAGAGGCAAGTCACTATGAGAAGCAAAGAGCAGCAACTGCCATGAACAATATCTTGTCTGTGCTCACCCACTATAGCAAGTCAACAGGCAGAATGGTGTGTGAGAAAAGATACAGCTTACCTGCAGCGGGCCTTCTCAGTTCGTCTGTAAATATATCTCTTGGTAGAATCAAACAAAGTTTTGTATTGTGAGTTTTGCAAATTCCTTTTTCCTTTCTTGCTTGGATTAGTGTCGTTAAGATGATTTTTATTTGTTTGAGTTGCCTTTCCAGGATGGACCTTAACTTACCAGACATGCCAATTGTTTATGCAAGTGATGCATTCTTAAAGTTAACAGGTACTTAGAATTTTCTGTATCATAACTTCCCATGTAAAAGTCATTCTGGATGCACATTGCAGATACTTCCTTGTTATCTTGACGATGTGACTACAAAAATTTCTGTAGGCTATGCTAGACATGAAGTGCTGGGGCACAACCATAGATTTTTACATGGAATTGATACAGATTCCTCAGTTCTGCTTCAGGTGCAACTTCTTCAGTCTCCTTCTTTATTCCATTTTCTCACACATACTGAGGTTAAGTTAAGGATAGATTATTTTTCTAAATGTTCTCCAGATAGAGGACAGCATTCAATCTAGACAACCATGCACAGTACGTATTTTAAATTACAGGTTGAGACTTGCCTATTCTTCTAGCTTGTTTGACGAAAACTGAATGCTTCCATTGTTTCTAAATAGCTGTTTCTACCCCTTGACATTAGGAAGGACAAGAGTTCCTTTTGGACCCTTCTTCATTTATCTCCTGTTCGTAACGCTACTGGCAAGGTAATGTGATAGACTTCTCCAAGATTCAAAATAATCTTGTATGTTTTAATGGTTTTGATTTTGGAGATTTAGAGCCTTTGTTGTTAAACTGCCATAGTTCTTGATTCAGAGCATAAAAGATCCTTTCCTTTTCAATTACGTGCTTCAGTCAACTTTGTTTTAGGTTGTTGGAAGATCGATAGATAATGACTGGCTTATCTAACTGCTGATTTGCAGACAAGTAGGGTAGAAAGTTGATATTGTTTATGGTGAGATTGGGTAGAGCTGCCTTGAGAATCATGCGTATCTCATGTGATTTTTAAGAGTGAATGAGACACTAATGAGAATCAACCACCCAATTGTAACAAAAAGTTTACTAGCAACTTGAGAGTTTTATCAGCTTGCGTGTATATTAAGTTCTCTTGCAAATATGAATGGAGATCCGCTAATCCATCTTGGAAAATGACTACCACCTTACCTGATATGGCTTTGCTTTGGAATAGTGGTCCGAAATTCTGGAATTTAATCTGCCTAATAATGTCCTTGTCTATGACCGCTAATGCATTGTCATAGACTTGCAAGTGCGGGTTGCTAGGTAATCTGTTACCATGCTGAGCTAATTGTTTCTGTTTATAATGCATCTCAGAAATGTTATTGTGGTTTTGGAAGAAAAAGTTTCTCATATTTTTTTAATGGTGTTCAGGTAGCATACTTTGTGGGTGTACTAATGGAAGAAAGCTGTCTGAGCCAGGACCGACATGGGCTGAGCCATGAGACAAGGCAGCTTAGTGTGGTTGGAGCAGTAAAGGTAGCAATAAGGACTTTATCTTTGGGTGGTGGCTCGTCTAAATCGTAAGATGGCTTCAAAATGCTAGTACACTGGTGATGGAAATTATAACCCCACCCTGCTGTTTATTCATTGTATAATTACGTCTCTAACAAGTTACAATTTATCTTCGCCATTGACGGATTGCGCATTGTTCATAATGAAATGACCATAAAGATTCGAATATTGCAACTCCCTGGAGGAGACTTGTAGAACTCTTCATTTCAAGAATACGAGGAAATAGGGGCCTGAGCCTGAGCCTGAGCCTGAGCCTGAGCCTACATGCTCCTGTATGTAAACGATTGGAGTGGTTCAATGCCTGCTATGTGTTAGCTTCTTAGTTATATCATTAGTTTTTATCGATTCAATGCAAGTAGTTAATTTCCTTTATATTGTCTTTTGCCATTTATAAACATTGAAAAGTGGCACCAAATTTTAATATTCATTCAATTTGTCTTCGGTTGTAATATTATAAAGTTAATAATTTATATAGTAAAAGAATTTATTTGAACTTTGACATTTTCGTAATAATTTAATTTAAAGCCAAATATTATGAATGATTATAATGAATTTTAATATTTTAAAAAGATATTTATTTTAAACTCTAATTTAATAAACATATTAAGATTTCGTTAGAAAATTCTACTTTAATTTTTTAAAATATTTTTATGAGCCTTTTTGTTAACTGTGTATCACAACTAATAAGAAGAGCCTACAAAAAAAGTCCTCCCACATCCTGTAGTAAACATATTAAGATTTCGTTAGAAAATTCTACTTTAATTTTTAAAATATTTTTATGAGCCTTCTTGTTAACTATATATCACAGCTGGTAAGAAGAGCCCACAAAGAAAGTCCTCCCACGTCCTGTTTAGATGACAACTTTTGAGAATTCATTGTCTTTTCTATTGCAATCCTAGATTTTGGTACCAACTACTAGACTAATCAAAAACCAAACTATTTATTAAGTTCTTGAAGCTCTATCTTTGTTTGTTCTAGATTTTAGTATTAGCTGAATAATTGCTTGAAAGAGTTGTAGCTCTTATGTTTGTATGAGAGTGTTGCTTAAAATTGAATAACAAGAATTGGGTTTGATAAGCATCATCCAAAAAGAATGATACAGTTCCCTCTTAGAAAACCTAGTTCTGAGCTCTAGACCACTCAAGAGCAACTTTAAATTTAGGGTTCTCCAACCTCTTCTTCTGATTCTTCTTCATATCTTGATATAGAGGTACAACTCTAGAAACAGTGAGCAGATGTTTGTAGCATACCAAGTATAAGTAGAATTTTACAGCTTATCAAGTTTATTTGTCGAATTATTTTTTTAATAACTTTTTCTTTCTAAATTGGAATCAACTAATCTGTACTTTTTAAATTATTATTATTATTATTATTATTATTATTATTATTATTATTATTATTATTATTATTTCATGTTATATTTTGTTTTCAGGTATATCATTTGGTTATATTTTATTTTTTTATTCACGTATTTATTGTTATTTTATTTACATAATATTTTAGCGTGCCAATTTTACTTATTTAATCTTTAATCTGCATCATTCTTTTATTGTTACATTTGCATGCAGCTCTACCGGAAACAACCTCTCTATTATATATGGGTAAGACTGCGTACTATCAGACCTTCCCAGATCCTGCTTTATTGCGGGACTTCAGACTGGATGTGATGATGGTGATGATGAAGCATCGATCATTAATGTTTAGGTAATCAAAAGTGATAACTCATTTATTGCATTTATCGAAATAACGGAGTACTGAAGAAAAGGTGTATAATTTGAGTTTGAGGGAGATATCTGAAGGGGCCAAGTGCTTTAAAAGATGAAAATGGTGCAAACACTAACTTTTTGGTTGATTTAATATTGATGACACCACCACTAGCCCAAATGTGTAGACTATGCTAAATTATATCCCATTAACAACAACAAATGATAGGTTCAAATCATAAATTTTAGTTTACAAGATTGGTTGTTGGTAACAAAATCTACAATTACAACCAAAGGGACCATATCCATTTAACTTGAACCCAATAGATTTTCCTTCTTTCCCACCAAACCCATCCCGCATAACTCAGCCAATACCTAAAACAATAGACAATAATCAAAATCAGAATCAAAACACACAAAAACACCCTGAACCAATGCACTTGGACATAGGTTTGTTGGTGAACAAAATGCTCTCACAAAGCTATAATATACTCCACCTTTTAAAACCAACAAGAATGAAGTGGTGTTTCTTCCAATTGAAATCTTGAAAGATGAAGTTGCAAGATGTAACACAACAATGATATTTTTTTATGGACAAAATAGTTCCTTTCCCTTCTTTGAAGGCATGAGCATTTGCAAATTATAGACATGGTCTTGCAGAAGTGTTGGTGAATGAAGACGACATCTTTTTTTTTAAGATTTGCCAACAAGGAGGTTGCCTCGAAGTTAATTGAGTCTGGACCATGGGACATTTACAACAAATCTATTTTCTTACAAAATTGGAGATTTGTGTTAGCTCTAAATTAGGCTCGAGCTTCTAACATACCTATTTTGATGTGTTTATAGAGTACTGATTGAGTATTAGAACACTAAATGGTTAAGTTATCTAGCTAGTTTTTAGGCAAAACTATTTATTTAGACGAGGCACCAATAGAAAGATTCAAATTTGTAAGGATGTGCATTCTTATGGAGGTAATGAGGGATCTCCCTACATAAATCCTCATCATTATACTTAATGAAGATAATGAGCTAGCGGACGATGCTATGAAGGTTTCATATGCTTGGAAGCTAGAGTCACAAATTAAAAAAGTTTACAAACGCACAAGAAAAAACTTTGAAACTATGGGATTTGAATAATTAACTACAGGTTTAACTTAGGAGAATGTGGAATCATATCTTGTCGAGGAGGATAGGAGAAAATTTCAATAATAAATCAAACCTAGACATAGATAATAGGTATATTCAGGAAAAAGTTAAGGAGAATAAGGACTGTATTAAAGGAAAAAAGAGAGTCCAATATATGGGAGGTAATACGTCTTGTAGTGTAGGTAGTACTGAGGAAATGAGCTCAGATAACAATAACGAAGAATTTGTGATGTCTAACAGAAAGAAGTCCAGAAAGAAGAAGAAAAACTCTTCTTTTGATATGGAAGTATGATTATAGCAGCATGAAAAGTCAAAGGTCTTAATTCCCTATAAAACATCTTTATATCAAGGAAACAATTTATGATTTCAAGCTGGATATTTTTGGTCTTTTGGAAACAAGAATTAGGAAGGATAAAAGTTGCATTGTCTAAATTTTGCCTACTAAATGGGGGATGTTAGATAATTTTGATACCCAATATAATAGGAGAATCCTGATCCTTTTCAATAAAGATAAGATGGAAGTTATGGAGGTTGAAAACAGTGAACAGTACATACATACAAAAATAAGATGTTTGATGACGTGGAAGGAATGCATAGTGACAGGACGAAAGAGCTATGGAGTAAATTAAGAGCTCTAAAATTTAACCGATACCCTTGGCTATTACTTGGTGACTTCAATAAAAATATTAACCCTAAGGAAGCAGAAGGTAACATTAGTAGCAAAAATCATAATGATGATTTCAAGGGGTGAGTTCATAATATTGATGTTCAAGATCTCCCACAAGATGGTAACTTCTTTACTTATACTAATAAATAGAAGAATCAATGGCTAATAAGATACAAGTTGGATAGGTCTATAGTCAATATGGAATGGTTTTAGAAATACCCAAATTCTTATGCGTCATACCCTAATATAGCTAGATTTGAAGAGGCTATCAAAAGAGAGTGTAATAAAGAAGTGGGGGTACCAAACAATATATATGTGCAAGGAAGGCACAAACAATAAAGGAAGAGCTTAAATGTCTAATCAGGGAATACAAAACTATCTTTGCTAAGGGCTAAATAGGAACTAGAGAGGGCTCAAATTAAACTTTATAAGGATCTTATAGATGATACACTACAGGAACAGGAGAACCAAGTTATGTCCACAAAGTTAATGGTTTGGATTTTTCGTTTAACACAGATTGAAATTGCGGCAAAACTCAAAAACTCAAATTAATAGGAATTTGTCTATCTATACACCATAAAAAATAAAATTCAGCTTCAAAAAATGTACCCACAGAATTTTGACACCCTGAAAAATTGTACACTAAGAGTCGATGTATGATTTTCAAAACATGATTTTTTAAAAATATGAACTCTTAGATGCACTGGCATTATATAGAAGAGGGTCGACGGACCATTGAGTCCATCATTTAGATGCATGAAAATCACTATGATAGTCACAACAGGAACTTACAAATGGTTCATTTTTAACATCGTCAGCTGATATAAAACCCATGGCCATGTTAAATTCAACAACAAATAAAGCAAATTCCTTACCCATAAGTCTAAATTCCACAATTCCTTTAGTAAACAAGTCAAATTCTTCATGATAATTAAATTGAAATGTGATGTAAAATTTTCTTGTTAATTTAATATATGGACGGCAGTCAATTTTAACAAACACATTCTAACAAATTTGTCCAACTAATTGCTCAAAAGAATCACGAACTTGTAAAGCTTCAAGAGTGTCGGTAAGAATATACTTACAAGGATAGATTTTTCATTGGCTTAGTTGCTGAAATCTTTGATTGTCCTCCGGTAGTCGAAAAGAAGTGAAAGCTCCACTTCTTGAATTCCATTGGCTTCGGTTCTTGACTTGTTTACCTTTTTAAGTGCGATTCCTCGTTGAAGGGCTCGATGTTGGTTCGCACATTGGAAGGATTGATGGATTTGGTGTTGTAGCTGTAGTGTCTGATAGAAGTTAGGTATGTACAAATGATGTGATTGGTGAAGCTAACCTACGTGAATCACTCTTCTTTTGTAGCATGGTTCCAATCGTTGTGCTTTTGCAGTCTTGAAACATGAAAATGCAAACATAAAACAAATAAAAATTTTGACTGAGAAATGGGTGGGTTACGGTGAGAAGAAGGGTAAAAGGTTAGGTTTTTCGTTAGAAATATGTGGGTGTTCACTAATTTGGTAGTGGGTGTTCACTAATTCGGTAGTGGGTGTGTGAAATTGTGAATGAGTAAAGGTAAGATCAAGAAATAAATGAAAGTGAGGAGGTAAAAATGGGATGGGCGGTAAAATAACAGTGGGCAGTGGGAAAGGAAAATTTTTTTAATTAGAATTGAAAATATTAACAAATGAAAATACTAAAAGGCATGGAATAAAATTTACAACTGAAACAAAACAAATCAAACAAATTAAAAAATTGATAAATACTGAAAAATAAAAATAACATTTAACATGAAATTTTTAGGTTGCCTCCAAATGTGTTTCTTTTAAGTCTGTAGCTGGATGTGTTCACCTACTTACTTGATCAAAGATAGATTGAGGCTACCAACTCTATCTCTTCCACATTCTTGACTAGAGAGTTCTCATAGTATGGTTTCATACGGTGTTAGTTATCCTTCAACACCTTGGAAGTGTCTAAACTTTAAATTTCTGTCGCACCATAAGAACATACGTTAGTAACAATAAATAGTTCGAGCTAGTGAGATTGTAATTTTTTCAGAAATAACTTAAGCTTTGAATGATAAAGAAGAATTTTTTGTTCTACTGAAAATTACTTCCTAAAAATCATCTCATCATGAAAAACTTTAGTTTTTTCCTTATAAATTTTTGCATATTCATAAGCTTCATTACGGATCTTTTCCAACTCTTGTAATGGCAAGTTCCTATTGTTACAACCTTTACCAAATCCATATTTAATTACTTCACAACCCAGTAAACTCTATGTTCTATTTCCACAGGCAAATGACAAGGTTTACCAAAAACTAACTTGTATGGTCACATGCCTATTGGAGTTTTGTAAGAAGTTTGATACGCCCACAAGGCATCATATAATCGTAAGCTCCAATCTTTTCTGTTCGGATTTAACACTTTTTTCAGTATGGACTTAGGCCCTGTTTGGCAAACAATTGATTGCATTAGTTGCTAGCCGATTCTATCAGTTGTTAGCTAATAGCTAATTCTATCAGCTGTTAGCTAATAGCTAATTCTATCAGCTGATTTGACTAACGAATTGTATTAGTTATCTGTTAGAGGTGTTTGGTAAAATTAGCTGTTTAGTATTAGTTGTTTATGTGTAAAATGACTTATAAGGACATGACTTTTAAAAAAATTATAAAGGTATGAATATTATATATCTTAGTATTTCGTTGAATATTCTTATAAGAATTTATATTTTAAATATTTAATTCTACAAAAATTAAGTTTATAACTTTAATAAAAAAACATAGAACATTTAATAATAATAATGATGATGATGATGATGATGATGATGATAACAACGACGACGACGATGATGATGATGATGGTGGTGGTGGTAGTGGTGGTGGTGGTGGTGGTGATGGTGATGGTGATGGTGATGATGATGATGATGATGATGATGATCACATCAATGATATATCCAAACATAAAATATAACAATCCAAATAAAGTTTAACAATACAATTTAAATAGAGCAAAAGAAATGAGCACATCATTTATAACAAAGGTTTATAACAATTCAAGAACGATGTCTAATTGTCATTAAACTAGAAGCAATATTATCATGAATAATTGTCATCTCCCGAGTTCTCTGTTCTTCAGTGTCTCCTTATGTAGAGTTAACTTAAACATCTTGAAACACATCTGAAGGTATAAATTCAGGATCTTGATCGATGATGCTAAAAGCCAAGTCATCAATTGTACTTCTTCTAATATAGTTATGCAATGCAAAAGCTGCACAAATTATTCTATTTTGATCCATTAATGAATACTTATGCATTTTCTCCAATATCTTCCATCAAGACTTAAGAATACCGAAAGCCCTCTAAATACAACTTCCCAATGATGAATGAGCTCGATTAAAAACTTCTCCAGATCCTCTTGGATTTGCACCATGAAACTCTGATTGATGATATCTTGTCTTTGGATAAGGTGCCAAATATCCTTCTCTTTCCCGATAGCCTTTGTCAACCAAGTAATATTTACCTGAGTTTCCATATAAGCAATATAATTAGTATAAATGATATAACAAAAATTCTAAAACATTAATGGCAAGTCCTATAAATCTTAAAATTGCCTATTAGTGGTTTTGGAAATTTAAGTCTTGGATTACCGATTGTATCAAGAAAAATACAAGAATCATGTGTTGATCCCTCCCAACCCTCTAAAACATACGTAAATAGTAAGTTAAAGTCACATGCTGCCAATACATTTGTTATTATTATTCCTTTTCGTCCTCTAAATCTTATTTGATCCTCCTCTGTAATAACTACCGATATATGTGTACCATTAATAGCTCTAATGCAATCCTAATATAAAACAATAATCATAAGATGATAAAACAACATTTTTCAATGGAAAATATAATTAAGGACGAGGAAGAACATATTCAATTACCTTAGAATGCGGCATATATCTAACATCATTGGCAATTTGTGGTAGAATGTCCTTGAATTCAGGATCTTTTAATATGAGTATATCCCTTGAAATTCCATCCATAGTAGTCAAAACTTCTTTAAAAACTCTACTTACAATTTCACCAAAATGTTGAAAATGCTCTTAGGTATCTCTATTAGAGGAACCTTTACTTAGGACATACACGAATAAACCGACTTTCTCCAAAATAGACATCCTATCCGAAGGACTCAAACTATAATTATTTTCCAAAATTATACATAATTGACGAAATGTATTTTGATTCATCCTAAATATATTAAAACACCTTTTTTCATGAGCATTCAATAATTCATTCATCTATAGTTCTGCTGTTTGATAGGAAGTCATGCATGGTTCCTTGTATATGTGGTTAAAAAAATACACACTCATGTAACCCGCTACACAAGCCACCGAATCCCAAAACTCAATCTCATTGTCCAAAATTTGCTTCATTTGCAGAAGTTGCATAATTTGCATAACATTATTATCCATACCTATAAATCAATAAGTAATAAACAAGACACTTATATGTCTAAATATAAAGAAATAAATAATATACACGTAATAAAATTATAGATTACCAACAAGATAACATAATATGATAAAATAAACTAACCAAATTCATAATGTCTTAAAATACACCATGTCAACATAAGTGCACAAATAATAAAAACAATGAACTAAACATAGTAATGGATAGATATAAACTATGTTTAATGTTTTTTATATTTTTCATACTCATATATAAACTTTATGTATTCAACTCTCTTTATATCATCTAGTGAACCAAAAAAATAGATTTTCTTTGCGAATCTTCAATCAACATGCAAGCAAAGTAAAATTTAGGAGTACCAGTCTTTAAACCAGGCAAAGTACATATTTTTTTCCAAAGCATTTGTAACATCATGATGTGACGCACTAGTACCAAGACTTTGTGATGTGCCAATATTCATCGTGTCCAAAATTTTCATAATGGATCTAATCGTCTCCATTGTTGTACTTTGTCTCTCTTGAATCAATTGCATTATATCGTCGAGCTTCTCATACATTGCTATAGATCTTCCTACCCTTTTAGTTGAATCAGTTCTTGCTCTCTTGTTACTTTGTGAATTATCACTCTCCAAAACCCTTTTGCATCTTCTTCTCTCACTCCTTTTATCATGTGTAGCTTGAGGGGTTGGGGTAGGTTCTCTCTACACTTCTTCCCAATTGTTTAGACCACTAGTCTCATCTATGCTGTCATAATCATGATAGCCTGACAATTGATGATGAGCATCATAACTATTAGGTAGAGAAGGAACATACACTTCCTCAACTTCTCGTTGTCCTTGTGGAGGGTCAGTCACAGGATAAAATGTAGTCTCTCCTTGGTCCAAACATCCAAAAAGTTGATACAACTTACATTCAAGCTCAGGTTCAAGCCTTTCCTCTTTAAATGTTTTAAAATTGATGTTTTCCTTAAAAAATTAAGTAACTTATATTTAACTAACTGTTTAGCATTAGTAAAGGAAAATAATTTGAATTGGGAAAAAAGGGATAATCTTAATCTTCAAAGTCCATCACTCCTCACTAGCAACAATTGTTCCTTTGTCATAATCCCATCCTAACCCTATTTCTTTCCCTTTCATAATCCCATCCTAACCCCGTTTCTTTCCCTTTCAACCGTTTCCAAAGACTCCATCTAGTTCTCATTCAATCAAACTTATTTTTAAGCTTAGTTTTATCTCATGGTAAGTTGGTTGCTTTATGAAACTCTTCCTCCACCTTCTTCTATGGTAACCTTTGAATAATAGCTCTACCGTGTTTTCCCTTGCTCCTTTCAATATGTTGGTTACAAATGTCACAAAAAAATAAGAAGAGTTTTTTTTTGGCCAACGAGTCCTACCTATATCATTCCGCCTTGACTTCCTCCTTTGTTTCCTTTTTGGGATGATGCCATCTAATCATATAAGATGAAAAAGATTATATGCTAGTTAATCAATTTGCAATTAATTTCACTACTTAATTAGTGTTACTAATTTGAATTAGACTTTTTCAACAAAATAAATACATAAATATTACTTTATCATCGTAATATTTATTACTTAATTTAAAACTATTTGATCTCTTAATTTAAAATGAGTAATAGAATTAACTTCTGAATATTATTCAAAAATTATTTAAATTTTAATATATATATATTTTTAAAATATTCTATTTGAAAAACATTTTTATTAAATTTCTATTTGTTTATATATATATATATATATATATAATAATTTAAGATAACTATATTTCTTTTGGTAACGAAAGAACTATTAAATAATTAAATAATATTAGAGAAAGATAAAATAAATTTGTAAATATTAAATAATCAATGCATGACCAAATTAAACTCAAATACTACATTAAATTCAAGATTGAAATATAAGTATTGTGTAACTATAAATTAGAGATTGAACATTAATATCAACTATGGTACAAATGTATATAACCATACAAGACAAAATAAAATAGAATTGAAATTATCATAAACCAACAAACACGATTCATCTATATGAACAAGAAATTTTAATTGTCCAAGATAAGTCATACTCTTACTTTCAAATTATATGGTGGTTGTCCAACTCTCTTTCCTTTCTCTTTTTCATGTATATCTTGATTTATATATTAAAAAATGAATATCAACATTTATCGTACTAAACTTACTTATCTGTAGAAATAAAATAGATAATTTATATATCTAAATTAAGACTAAATAAAAACTACATTAAGAGTGTGAAGAAATAATGTTTAAAAGTTTACATTCGGGTGTCTATATAAACACATATTATAACTTATAAAATGGAAAAGTAAAACTATTAAAATAGAAAAGTAAAACTATTAACATTTTTTATTTGCAATTAATTACAATCATTTTATTAATGGTTCTACTTCTACTAAAACAGTCTCTAAGCAAACATTAATTTAATTTAATATATACTATCTACTTTTGTTAAATAGATTATCAAATAAAAACAACCATTAATAAGTGACAACACTATTTTAGTGGTAGAATAAATCTATAATAGATTGAAACCATTGTAATTTAGAATTGTACTATATTATTAAATATAAGAGGAAAAGAACTTCAGATACTGTTGTTTTATGCGATACAATAATGTTGTTTTATGCGATACAATACTTTTTATATTAGTAATAGACATTTCAATATCAGTAAATACAAATCCGGAATTCTAATCCTTACCACTCCACCCCAGGGTCTTTACACTAATTAAGAACCAAAAATGATCACAAGTTAACTGTATATCTTGGGCCACCAAACTTTCAAGTTGATGCTCTGTTAAAAGAAAAAGTTAGTGTTAATGCTTCTAATTTAACAACAATTCAGCCTCTGTGATTGTCTAAATGATTAAATAAATTGACAAACACAAACACAAAAATAATGACTTCGGTCAATTATAGTAATCTTCACTTAACCTAGTAATTATTTTACTCTAAGGTTAGATGCTCAGCAAAGCAAATAAATCTTCTAACCCTATTCAAAAGAATAGGAACCCAATTATGTTATATTTGGTACCTTCAAGTCAATCATTCATACCATTAACTTCGTATTACATCTCTAAATTGGTAACAATTTTTTAACAAACAATTTTCACTTTATTGTATATATACATATATGCATGCATTAACTTTAAATGTGCTTGTCAATAACAAAATCATTTTTAAACAAAGTTTGAACGACAATGCTTTAAAGAAAGCTACAATGTATGTCTCAAACATGCTTTTTTCAAACCTTAATCTAAGACGTGTATTATAATTAGGTTCAATTTTTTAAGACATGTGGCAGTTTGGGTTATGTTGCCACTTGGGGGACAGAATCTAGAACTTTTAAAGGGTTTTATGATTCAAACTCTTCATCATTCGAAAGTATTACCAAAGTGGAGAAACCTCCTAAACCATCGGCTCCATAATCCACTTGCTTGACCCAACCAAACGTAAGTTAACACTCAATACAACCTAAGAGATGATTAAAAAAACCCTTTTCCTTGATTAATGAGAACTAATAAAGTAAAGCAAACCTTAATTGATCTAATTAACTGTTAAAAAGCAAAGTAACAGGTAGTACCCACACACACTCAATAAGAACCCAAAAACACAAGATTCAATCAAAAAATAGAAACAATCCTTCTTTCAATCAAATGAGGCATGATCAGAACATACGAAGAACAAAACTTATAAATGAAATCAAAGAAAGAAAGCATTGGCATTAAAGAAAATAGCGAACAACTCACCAGAAAGCAAAATCCACCCACTAGGGATCGATAAAGAATCAGAGTCACTAAACAAGTAATGTAAGATTATATTAGTTTTTCCACTTTAAAGGTGAAAAGATAGTGGAGTAGCTATGAGTAATCAATGAAGTTATAAATGAAGTTAAATGCAATAAATACAAAGATTAGCGGTTTTCTACGAACACCTACAATATACTTCAGTTGACACAGTTTTACTACAGCAAATTCATATAAACCTTAACTACTATCAGATTTCATTCATTAAATCTCAGATCGCAGGCAATGATGTTCTGTTAAATCAATTATCGCTAGAACCATTAATAAAAAACAAGCTGTTGGGTCCCGATTCCTCCTTCTTATTAATAGCATGTTCAAATTTTATTTTTTTTGAAGTTTGAGGTTTTTTTTGCTTAGGTTTATGAAAAATAAATGGAGGGATTAGTTTAAATTAGACTTTTATATGTTGTTAGATCTTAAAAGAATAAGATGGAATGGGGGGGGGGGGGCAATTTGGGTAGATCACTTAAGTTGTTAAGGTTTCAAGCTTTCAAGGAAGGGTATTTTAGTCTATTAAGA
>JANVCQ010000003.1:14206190-14260881 GCA_025531925.1 Erythroxylum plowmanianum | reverse complement strand
CAACAAAATTAACCAAACAAAAATCCAATATAACACATTAGAAGTAGCAAAATCCAAAACAACACATTACAAGTAGTCCAATATTGGTAACCAAAGACATGTCTAATTTATTACAAAAATCACAATCGTTTCATTTTCTTAAGTCATTCGATTTAAAAATCAACATCCTAAGCCTCAACAAACATCTCTCTATTTTCCTTCTTCAAAAATAATTTGGTAACTAACATAAATAGTTCACCTCCCTTTTCTATTTCATTTATACTTCGTAAGATGTTCATCACCTCATAAATGCTATAACCAGATTCATCTCTTTTAATAGAGCTCATTGAAGTTCTACTCTCTACTGCATCACATATATGGTGCAAATGTTTACATAACCTTTCTGTTGCCCCTGTTCTAGTATCATGTTTTTTTCTTTTTTTCCCTTTCCTTTTATAGAAGTTCTTAGCGTTGGAGTTGATGAACCAATCTCATTATTAATATTTCCAATTTCTAGATTGACAGCAAAGTCTTCAAAAAGGTTATCGTCAAGATCGATATCAAGTAGGCTTTCTCTACATGCCATATAAGCATCATTTGGTACAAAACCTGAAGAAGGTGCCCAAGCTCCTTCTCCTATAGTTGCAACATCTTTAAATAAAATATTCAGCTATTCAATATGTTTCAAACCTTTAGTTCGAAATTTGACAGCCTCATGATTTTCCTACAATAATATTGCTTAAGTTATTAAACTATCAAGTAACATTAGAACATTATAAATCTAAATCTTAAATGCTTACCTTCAATTTCTTTTCCTACCATTCGACACTTGCATCAATAGTTTGATTACTAGGATCCCTTCCTAGTCCAATTTCCTTACCTATTTAATTTGTCCAAAGCTGCTAATCCTTTTTTCATCCATCCCATTTATTCTTAAATTGTTTGTATTCATAGTTCTTCTTAGTTTCATGAGCAAATTTTGAAATTATATTTTTCCATCCAATCTTGTTAAAATGACCATTTGGTCGATTTCCAGCTAATGTCTCTTCCACAAAAATTTTAATTAAAATTTCAAGATTTCTGTCATTTCACTCCACTTTCACCCTTTTTTTTCAATTTATCCCCACCTTGAATATCTTGACTTGGTATTGACATTTTCTATCAATAACAAAATCCCCACTGCATATAACAATGAATTTAACAAGTATAAGAAAATATAAAAGCATAATCAAAATGACATAGACAAAAGCATCATAAGCATTAAATCTTTTGTGAACTCATTAAAAGCATAACAACGACTATGGAAGTTTATGCACATACAGAAGTAAAGAAAGAGACACACTTCATAAGGAATTGTTATCTCAAATACAAATTACTCGTCATGTATTACTTTTAGCCTATATTTAAAAACACTTTTACATGCCTACTTTGAATTATTGAGTGCACTTAAAAGAACTATATAACTACTTTAAGGGACTAGCATCTGCACTCATGGGTTTGATGAAATCACAATGTCAAATTGTGTATGCAATGGGCTTCCTACAGAAGCTATTCATGTACTCTGTACTAAAATTAGCTTGTCATCATATCACATCAATGAACAAGTTGCAAGTCTCTGAGAAAATGATTTATTAATCCCCTACTACTACAAGCCAATATAGGGACAAGCATAACTTCCAAGTTTGACTACTGACAATCAAGGCAAAGAGCTTAGCTCCTACATATATGGCTACAAGCTACCCATTGATTTATGAGAAAAAAAAAGACGTGCGTGCATTAGTTCCAAGATTTTTGCTGGTGCGGCATAACTTGGAAATATGGGAATTCCAGGTCCTGTTTTGCTTTTGCTGTTTTCAACTTTCTGTGATTTCCATAATCCTGCTATGGCCTTGAAAAGATATGGTCTGCATTTAACGCAGACGAAATGAAACGTAGACAACATCTGCGTTTAACGCAAACATTTCTACGATAACAATGCAGAAGTTTGTCTGCGTTCAATGCAGACCTTCACAACCCAGAGCGTTGTGAGAAGGAGGAAAAATAACAAGAAATAGTATTCAAGAAATTTCAGAAAAAGCATACCAAAAAAAATACCTGTGAGTTGATCTTGAGAAGATGAGTTCTTGCATTTGAGAACAGTCCAAAGAAACAGAAGAGGCACTTTTGATAGATGCGTAAGTGACACAAAAAGGTCTACCCGGAAAAGTTAAAATTTGGGACTTTTCTGAAAAGCTCCAAATTTGAACTTTTGAAAAAATTGTATTTCAGCTTTTAAAAAAATTATTTCTACTTCAGAAGTGCTTTTGAAGTTTATAACTAAAACACTCATTTTTTCTTTAAAATAACTTTTGCGGTGGAACAAAATACTTTTGAAGCCTTCAAAAGCTGAACCAAACAGGCTCTTAACTGGATATACCACCTCAATCTCTAATCTAGCTTAGCTTTTATTTGCCAAGTGTGGATTTTCATTTTCGAAAGTCCCAAGTCACAAGGTTTTTTTTTGTTAAAAACTTAAAATAATGTCCTTAAAACAGATTAAAGAAAAGGTTCATTAGTGTCCTTTGTTATTTATTAGCAAAATGCCAATATTTGTTGAATTTCGCTCCATTATAATATGTGATTGAACCAACAACGTCAATTGTAACATATAGATTCTTTTGGGCTTGGTCTCTTTGGATAATAAAATCTGAAATTGAAAGTCTTTTAAGAGTTTACAAACAAAACAATACCTTCAGTGGAGATGCGGGGTATCGATTCCCGTACCTCTCGCATGCTAAGCGAGCGCTCTACCATCTGAGCTACATCCCCCTGCTGAGCGTGGTTTTTTCGACTTTTGTTATCTCGATGTCTTTGTTTGTTCTCTTTAAATTTTCCGATCATATTTGGTTTATTCTGTCACCGATTGTTTTAACATCAGGGTCCAGGGCAAGCTATTTAATGGTTGCTCTTATGTTGATACTTGTCCAACTTAGTAAACTTCAGGAATATTGAAAGTAGCTAACTTCCATTGCTTTTTCACGACAATAGTTGGTGACAAACTAACTAGGCTAAACTCATGTACTTTGTTCTGCCACTTGGACTGGATGGATGTATGGATCACTGCCTTCTCAAAAATTGTTTTAACTACAGTAGTGAATGGAAGTTGGAGCTTTATAATTATATACACCCCCGAAGTTATTTTGTTGAGATACTTGATATGACCACTTAATGGGATTATGGACATGTCACTTATCTACATGTTGGGATAACAACTTGATCATTTACTTGTCGCCACTTACTGATCTGCACTTGTACTTGTTGGCCCAGAAAAGGTAGTGTAAGAAATTCATAGCACTGAGGACACAAAGCAGCCAGTAGAATCTTTCCAGACGATAGTGATTTAAGGTAGCGCCGGAGAGCCATGGTTTGTGGTTGAAACTACCTGTTACATGGTTAACTACTGATACGATTACCGTGCTCAGGTAATAGCCCACGGCTAAGGAGGCCCAAGAAAGGGAGGTAGCCAATGATCTCATGCTTGAAGATGCCTCGGTGAAGAAAAATTCTAACAACCCTGCTAATGTGAAAAGATCAGCCGATCCCAGGAACAAGTATTGAAAAGCAATCCAGAGGAAGGTAATTGGCAATGGCTTCGCTGAGTTTTGTAGGTTCGAATGTGCGGCAACTCTCTTCCGTTTGATCTCAACAAGAGCTGCCACTGCCATGGCTAATATAGAAAGAACTAAGCCAATGCCAATTCTTTGCAGGTGTGTGATGCCCATTTCAGTTTTTGTTACTTTCCTAGAGAATGGAATGATAAAATGGTCATAAATTGGTGCTAGGATCATAATAAAAACCACAGGGAAAATGGGTAGGGATGCGGGTGGGACTGTCAAGGACCCGAGCTTGGTGTCCATGGTTGCAGCTTGCTGTACAGAAAATGTTGAAAGCTGAGCTAGACAGCAGTTTAGCATGATTGTGCAGGCAAATATAGGGAGGATTTTAATCACGATCTTCACTTCTTCCACTTGCTGGACTGTGCATTCTAGAGCTGAGTGCACGGGCTTTTTCACCATCACTCGGTTAAGGCAGCTGAGGCTTTTTGTTGGCTTCGAATGCTCACCTACTTCCTTACTGGTGTGGTTTGAATCAGAAGGGCTTGAATACATGTTCATAACTGCATTGGTTGGAGTTGTACTAATGCAGGTGTTTATCAATGCTGCAAGCAAAACCTGTTTGATAAAATCCAGAATGTTGTCAATTCCAAAAATGTTTTCAAAGCAAATGTCTTGAAAGAAACTCCACCACTTACCTTAGAAATGGTCGTCAGAGGACTTCCAGATGGTATCTTGTTTCTGTAAGTGGCTGAACCAGAGAGGAAGACAAGAATAGACACAAGTATTGCAATGGTAGAGATCCCAAAGCCCCATTCCCATCCTTTGTTATCTTCAATCCAGACGACGAAAGTCACAGCAATTAGGCATCCACAGGACAGGCAAAAGACGAAGTAATTGAAGAAGGTTGATCTCTGTTTCCTTCCCTGAGGAGTGGTCTCGTCGAACTGTTCTGCGCCGTGTGCTGGTAGGGAGCCCTTTATACCTCCAACGCCAAGCGCCACCAGGTAAAGTCCTATGAACAACATCGCAGCTTTTGCATCCTGTACTTCCTGGCAAGGAATTATGGGGTCGCATCGTGTTGGCTTCAAAGAATGAGATCGAGCTTGCACAGTGAGTATGACCAAACCCTGTTACGTTAAAATTTCATAAATGACAAATAAAAGAAGTCGAAAGTCTAACCATATGGCAAAGCAAAATGAACAAAGTCTGACCTCGAACCACTTGGCTACATGAAGAAGGTACGAGTATATAGCCAGAAAAAATTTTCCATTTTCAGTTCCACAAACAACATTTAGATTTAAACGTTGAGAAGGAAATGAAGCTGTCAATTACTACTAACCATATAAGTTGGAATGATAACATGTTTCAAATAGAATGTGAAAATTTGTTAGTATAACATTAAGTAGGTGCTGTCTTGATTGCCAAAAAAGAGTACTCCCTTAATCGTTATCGCTTAAAAAAGATGTCGGATTGTAAACTGTAACTCTATTTATGCCAATCCACCCCTCCTCCTATCCAAAAATGATCGACTAGCATAAGGAACAGATGGAGATTGATGCCGAAATGTCAAATATATATAAAGCTGACAAGTTCCCAATTGTCATGTACAGATAATAGGGCCCTGGGGGGCTTACGTTGGCTGAACCGTATTTGAGACTTCTACTAAGGTTCCACATGTTACATGTCCATGATTTGGATCAAAGATTACCCGCACCATATATAACACGCCCATGATTTGGTTCAACGTCTACTTGGTGGCACCATTAGAAATCGACATGATGTTATAGAAAAAGCAACAACAATAAAAGACAAACTAGATGTTGAGTTCATCTTCTTCCTCTTGGTCCCACCCCAACACAGACTCTGTAGGCCCTCCATCACCATGGTAAATTGCTAATTCTAATATCATCCACCCTATAATACAAATTTATTATTTCTTTTATTAATAAAAAGTATATAAAAGAAAATCCCCATTTTTTTCTCACATTTTAATTGGTAAAGTAGGACTATGATTCATCCTTAGAAATGGTAAAAAGAGAAAAGACAGCATTTTGTTTGACAGTTTATTGAAGATATTTTAGTGCTTCAATCATTTAAACTTGCATGTCGGTCAAAAGTCAAGACCTCCAAATGCTACCTATCTGAAGATTTTGAACAATAAAATAAAAATGTTCCAGGAAATCCACGCAACTGTGTGAAAGCAAGAACTGGACCAATCATGGCTTTGCCTTGTTCGTAAGAAAGGACTCATGGGCAAGGCAAGTCCCTGTCTCTATAAGTTTCCATTGGCTAGCTCGTTACTATTCACATAAATACCTACCTTTCCCTTTTCAGTTTTGTCTTTCGATGCCCGTGTGTGTAAAGCAGAAAAAGCTGGTAAAAATAATAAAGCAAAAACCAAAACGAAAGCACTTTGCTTCTGCAAAGTCAATGCATGCAGGTGAGGGAAATACGCCATTCACACTAAAACTGAAATGCAAGAAGAGAGAAACAGGTCGGTTTTTAGCTTCAGCGTAGAGCTAGTGATGTGAGCATGACGCATGATTGCAGTTTTCACTGGGATTTAGTCTTTTCATTAAGATTGAAAACGAGTCTTCTACATGTACATCTACCTTTTCCCTGACGTTGAGTTAAAAATCATATCAGAATTTGTTAAGACCTGGGATTGATCATGTGAAAGGTTCAGTTTTTCTTTTTTTGTTAATATAACGTATCGAGAATCTGAAGATTAATTTCCCATTTCAGGAAAAAATTCAAGAGTATTAGATTCAAGCTTCACTCTCTCCACCGACAACATTAAACTAGGGAGGCTTTGTTTAACAAATCCAAAAAGGGAAATAATCATAAAAGAGACACAGAAAATTACCAGGAGTTCAAATGCTGCGCTTATCAGATAGATTTGATAAGTTGTAAAAAAAGCATCTGACAGGAAACCACCGAGAAGAGCCAAAAGAAAAGCAGTTCCCATGAAATTCGTTACGTTATTGGCTGATTTTGTCGGAGATAGGTTCAGGTACTTGGACAGATATATCACCAAATTGCTTGCATTTGCCAAGTACGCCAAGTTTTCCAATATCTCCACGACTACACGCCAAATTCACCAAATCATGTTACAAAGGGCGAATTATCAAGAGAATTGCCATTTCTAATTCACAGAAAGGCAGAAATTGTCAAAAACATTCCAACTTTAGAAAAAGTTAACACAGACCCAAAACGAAGGAAGCAGCAAGCATGCCTCCATGGCGACCTTGAACTGCAGCTCTGTTCCTCCAATCAACATAACCATTCCATTTGGGGACCTGCTGTTCTTGATCCTATAGAAGAAACTCATGATGGGGACTTAATTAGTGAGAGAAATAAAAAACAAGCTAACCAAAGAAGAGAGTTTGAAGAAGGAAAAAGGAGTGGAAGGGAAAATGAAAAGGAGTGAGGGACTATACCATTTCTAAACTTCCTTTTTCAGCTTGGAGTTGTGTAGCTTAAAGAGGAGAATTGTGAGTGGTGCAGAATTTAAAGAGAGCATGGAAGCTTCAACTTGGAACAGAATGGTCTGCACTTTTAAGATAATGATTTTGTTATACTTTATGTTACTAAGATTCTTTATTTATTATTTAATTTTCACTAATTCGACTTTTGCTAATAACAAAAGGTTAGATTCCAAACTAAATGAGCTTGATTTCGAAAGATGAGATTTTCAGATGGACGGTATCAAAAGCAATCCCTTTGTTTTCCCCCTTTTCTTTATGCATTGCGCTCGGCTAATGCTATAATTTCTCTACTCGTTCTATTCATTGTTTCACTTGTATATATATAAATCCCACAATCTAACACAAGTCTTTAATCGGAAATTGCTTATTGCATCTTAGATGTAATAAAAGAAAGTATTACATGTTGAAACATTGAGCGTATAATAATTAATCATTAAACATATATATTCATTTTAGTTCGCAAAACTATGTGCATGATTCAGCAAGTTATGAGGTGCATATAGTATATAAAATTTTGTTCTTGTAGTTTAATTAGGTTTTTTTTTTTTGAAACGTTTAATTAGGTTATTTGAATTATAATTATAATTAACTCATAAAAACTAGTATACTATACGATGGATGTTCTTTACTAACTATAGAATTAAAATTAAGAACACGAATTATAAAAAGCAAATTAAACTTTTTCATATTTTATTTATACTCCACATTGAAATTTCCAACTAACAAGTCATGATTTGAATTAAATTCATCAATGCGTAAATTTAGATATAAGAGTACGATAAGTAACAGCTGCTTGCACTGCACTTGTGAATCCCTCCAAGCGGCATAAAAAAGGGAGAACAGCTACTTGGGTATAATTATTTAGTTTTGGCGGCCTTCTTTTCGTTAAAGCTTATAAGATAGGGTCATAAAGAACGATAGAAAGTGAATGAAATTGGTAAGGCTTTTTCAGGACATATACCCACCGTTCTCCACTCACCAAGAGTAGTGGCTACTACTTATAATGCTTGAAATTAAAAACCTTTGATCTTTTAATTACCTATTATTATTATTGACTCCAAAAATGTTTTACAGTTGGTCCGTTTTGAGTTCAGTCGTGCCACGTTATTACCACTGTTTTTGTTACCAGCATGCTAATATTATGAAAAGAAAAAGGTGTGCATGATAAAGGATTTGGAGTCATCTCTCTTGTGAATGTACATGGGATCCTGTGCTCTAATTCTAATAACCTCTTTTTATTTTTCCTTTTAATCTCTAACTTTTGTGCTTTGACGATTCAACTAAACATGTGAACTAGCATTTAATAGTTTAGTTTCCTGGACCATCTGTGTTTCCAAAACATGTTTCCTACTGAGAAGAGAACATGGAAATCACTAGGCAAGTACCAATTAGTTTTTGTTTCTAGATGTTTCTTGTCAAAATGCCATTTTGAGGGAAGGAATATCCGTTTCCCCAAATTCTGCGACTTAGTGAGATTTTAACTGAGTGTTGATGACAATTATAATAAAATATTCGTGAATTAAAGCGAACTTAAATTCAAAAACTGGGTGATTTTTTAGAAGACTTTCACCGTAATTCTACTTTTAATACAAGTCTAATTTTTAAGGAAAATAAGGCAAAACGCCAAAATTAATCAAGAAATGGATCTCATTTTCATGTCATCATATAAGCTAAGATATATATTTTTTCCATGAACTGAAGTTTTATCCTTTTAATTTATTTCCGTATATCTGCATGTATCCAACTTTGTTACGCATAAAGCTCTTAATTTTTTATTAATATTTCTGTAAATATTATTATAACAATACAAAATTTTTATTGATTACAACTACAAGGAACTCTTTGATAATAAGATGAATTAAACTCACAATAAATATATTTTTCAATACATATATGCATCAAAGCTTAGATATATTGTAAACATTTTTTAAATTACACGAAATTACGAAAAAACATGATCAGATTTGTGTTGGCTGTATTGAAGAAGTTGGGCAGATAATTCAGAGCCTATCCATTCCTATTAACTTATCCCTATGTATTAATGTCTCCGATCGAGGGTTGTGCTCGATCGAGACGTCACCACTTGTAGCCCTGTGAAGAGACTCTCTCCACGCAACCTTACCCTGAAATTAAAGCATTGTGTGGTTTTCGCTTTTCATTGCCTAATCGAGCATTTTGTAATGCCAACTTGACAAATTACAAGTTGCCAAATAACAGAATCGTCGAAAGGGTCATCAAACCGCACTTGTGGCAAGTAAAGAAAATGTTACCAGGCCAGTTCCACAATGTTTAGGTTCGTCTTGATAACAAGTTGCCACTTGATTAGTTCCCACCCCAAAACATATATCAAAACTGATCGACCATTCTGAACCCATGTGTTCGACTGGATTTTTCAAACATATCCAAACTTTTTTAAAGCTCAGCTCAATTTTTAGCAGTAACTTAGAAACTAAAGACCATAATTCTAATAAAAATATATGCATCATTATGTTTTGAACCCTTGACCTAACAAAACACGTCGACATAACCATGCAATTTATGTGACAAAATATAATTTAGAACATTGATTGTATAAGAGCTAGGAAAGAAATTGCGGTCACGAAATAGGACGAAAGAGAATTTAACGGGTGAAGATGCATGCAAGCAGCCAAGGTCTCTAATGCTTCTTGTCTCAATTTCTTTTTGCTTATGCAAAATATGTAGTTTCTCTCTTAATTAGAGCAGATAACGTAAGCAAAACTATTCAATTACCCACTTTCAGGATATACGACCATTGACTTCTAATTTGGCCGCAAAACACATGCGTCAATACTTGGAACTGCAACGTGTAATCTGCCGCATCTCCGTGCTCCACATTACATCTGAACTCGGTAAGGTTAGGTATTAATATGAATTGAAATTTATGAATGAGAAGGCAAGCATACATCCTATTCAGAATCAGCTCAAGCTATAGTCATTCTGAATAATTTGGAATTCCTTTAACAGATAACAGGCATTCCTGTCTTAGACTCTACCTGAAAAATAAAAAGAAGTGAGGAATTCTATTATCTTACAGCGGGAAAGGACAAAAAAATCAATCACTTTTAAGATATCATATGAGAGAATATGTTTATTAGAACATGTTTACATGGGATGAGAATTGAGAATATTAATTGTGGAAAACACATCATTCGGTTCTGGAAACATGAAGTGAAAGAGATACGTTAAGTCACATTGATGAAGGCATGATAAGTAGGACGTATAGTTGCATGCAAGTCAGGGAAGCCAGGCATGATAAAGAGGATATATAGTTGCATACAACACCTGCAGACACACAGATCCAACAAATATAGGACAGCTCTCACTTCGTATTTGTTGTCCTGTCGTCGGTAGATCTAAGAAATAGAGAAGGGGAAGAGTAAATTGTAGATGAAACAGGGTGTGAACGGAAACCTTACGAAAGGTCTTTTAGTGCTAGCTTTAAAGTTTAAACGGCAATTATGGTTCTAACATCATAATTATAATTATAAGTACAGCAACATTATTTTTGCGATGCATTTCATTTTATAATCTACAACTGCAATTATGTCAAATATAATTACCACAATCGTTTATAGATTAAAAATATTCTATTAAATGTTAAGTAATTTTTTAAAAAATTACTTAATTTTTACAATTATTGAAAATATTTTTTTAAAATTCTCCTCTTTCAAACTTTAATCAAAAAATGACATAAATATTATACATAAACTAATCAAATATTAGTAATATAATAACTCAACTCATTTTTTAAACTTTACATGAACTAGTTATATCAAAATCAAATTAATAATTTATTGTAGTTATCTTAAATTATTGATTTTAACCGCGATTAATAAGTTTTTCCAAGATTAAAAATTTAGTTAGATTATCATATTAGCAACATTTGATTGTTCGATATATATTGTTCATATTACATATATTTCACCATATAATGTGTCAAATAAAAATACGTCAACAAAAAATGAAAAATTCATATTTACTAATGTCGGAGGTTAAAGGACTGTTTCTTCGTCTTGATTTAAAATTTGATATTCTAGATGTACAAAATAAAACTAAGAGCATAACTCCTAGATATTATAGAATTAAATCATGATTGTGAATCAAGTGCAGAAATATGTAACATTTGGAATATATTCTTCGGTGGAAAATTACATATTGCTAATTTCAAAGTTGTTGTTATATAATATATGTGCACAAGTAAAGTCGGAATTGAAAAATTGGAAACTTGATGAGGAGCATATATAGTCTAGTTCTAACGTAAATGAAGAAAAGAGAAGTTGGTGAGTATGAAAAAGTGGAGATATTTTTTGTAAGAAAAGAAGTTTGAGTAGAAAATTGAAGGAGATGCCAAAGCAGAGGAGAGGCTAAGGTATGGAAGTGATTGGTGGTATCTAACAGGAGGAGAGAATATGAGAGGATATGATATGACGCAAGATAAGTATGTCTGATAAAGAAGCTATCACAAATTCTCCAATATGTGGCTTATACAATAACCACTTTTCACGTTCATCAAAGTCGTGAATATAATCTGTAATCGCTGCACACAAAATTCTTATTCCTTTTCCTATAGCAAGTGGCATCTTGGGTTCGTATCTGTGTCCTAATAGTAGCCTTTGGTTCTTACATTATCATCAGGTAATTGAAGCTTCTGCTCATCAAATAATGATCACAAGGATACGAGTCATGAGTATGAGTATTCATTCTAACGAAAAATGCCTCTTCTTCCCTTCTCATCAATTAAAAATGGTTATCATTAGCTTCGACTTCTATGATAAATTATCATGTGATTTTTGCAGCGACTTTTGTAATTTCTTGACCACTTTAAAAGCTGTTCTCACCATGAAAGAGCCCTGACTCAGGTGGGTACCAAGTTGGTAAGGCAGACTTGGAGTAGTAAAACATGTGTGCTAGACGAGAATTTCTTTAAAGGACTACATGCACTCGACGGAATCGGACTTTGACGCTGAATAATAAATATATCATGCCTTTTCTTTGTTGAAAGTGAGAAAGGTTTAGGTAAGATCGACCTTCACAGATCTAGAGTTTCGTTACGGCTTGCTTATATATAATAATTGTTTGTAACTAACAATATCACAAATAATATATATTACACATATTTAGTCAATCAAGTTGGCGTTTACTAGCCTAGTAGCTAATCTATCTTCCTCTGATTCGATCATTTAGTTCACGCAACCGATCGAACAAAGCCTATATTATTTACGTTATTTACATAACATTAATTTTAGTATGCTTAGTACGTACCGTAGGTGGAGTTTTCGGTGGGCATATGAAGTGAAAACCAAATCGCGGTCAAAAGGCAATGTGTCACCAGAAAGAACTGAACCAAACAAAAGGGAGACTAGCTTGTACCCTCCATGCATGTTATTAGATTCCAAAGTAACATCAACTTATTTCACTACAATTCATCTTTATCGTTACAGGAGAATTTATGTTATCAGCTTTTTCTTGCAAAAGACACTATAACAAAATAGACTTTTGACTTTGAAGAAAAACGTAATTAATTGTCTCAAAATCATACCCTATAATTATTTAATTTGTGATGTTTCTGTTTCGTCAATCAAAGCATCGTCAATTTCCCGTAGTTGAAAATTATTGGCGACGTTTTTAAAAATTATTTAAAAACTATTAGCTACTAAAATTTTTTGTATCTAAATTTTCGTAGCTAAAACATTTAAAAAACATAGCTAAAAATCGAATTTTGGTTGGAAAAAAATTAGAGTCAAATAATTGACAACGAAAATAAAACGTGGCCAATAATTTTTTACTACGTTTTCATCTTCGTAGCTATATATTATTAGCTACATTTTTTATAACGTAGCTAAAAAGCATTAGCTACGTTTTCTATAATGTAGCAAAATATTTTTAGCTACGTTTTTTATGATGTAACCAAATGTTATTTGCTACGTTTTTCACATCATAGCCAAATGTTATTTGTTACATTTTTAATAATGTCACGATATGTTGTTTGTTACATTTAATTTTTAATCCATGATATTGAACAATATGTTTTGTATATAATGTATCGATATATTTTTTATTGCAAATTTATTATACAATTAAATTGTTGAAAAATATTATTAATTCAAAAAAATCTAGAATTGTATATATATAACAAAATTATATAAATATCATTAAATTATACCAACAAAAAGAATATAACACTAAATGATGATCATTTGTTGTCATATAAAATATTAATGACAATTTGAACAATTCTTATAGACAAAACAATAAATAAAGAGACAAGCTTACAAATTATAATATGTCATGCTCAATATTAGAGTACAACTTCAACGATTACTTAGTGTTTTCCATGTTGATGAACCTATAATCATCCAAAAAGCTTAGTTAAAATTAATTAAAAATATTATGATTATTGATATAATAAGTATTTGGTTATGATTAACTCAAAAACCATATAACTTTACTATTCACAACATAATCAATCATCAGTTCCATCTTCATTTATTTGTAATTCAAGAAAAGTATTAAATTTAAATATAGTTCATACAGGAAATGAAAGAAAAAATATAGAAGACAGAATTAATACACTTCACTTTCTTCTTCATTTATATCATAATTCGGACCAAGTAATCTTTTAAATAACATATCATGTTTTGCTAATTTTGGTTGTGCTTCTTGTCCCCTAATTACTTTAGCTTGTAATGCAGCCTTAAGCTTGTTGTTTTTCTTTTGAACGTGTTCAATGATTATTTTATATGTTGAGGTGGAAACATTTGACTTAGGGTCTAGCCAAGACCTTTCAAATAGCTAGAATGAGTACCAAGTACTGTATTACAAGCACTAAACTCATTCCACTTAGATATAGACTTCTCTAATAACTTTTACATCTTATTCTAAAATTAAAAAAGGAAATTAGTATTCAATCCAAATATTACTACTTTCTACAACATTAATAAATGAACAAAAATATTGAACAAACTTTTATACTCAAATAGTTGTTTTATGCTTCTTCTGACACCCATTCTTTATCTTCCTTATAGTGAATGACTTTATATAGTGTGATCCTATCACACTCTTGTCCATGTTGTTTCTTCTCACTATGTTTTATGAAACAAAAATAAAATGCATAATAAATAATGTAGTGTTTATTGATTTAAGTATAACTTGCAAACAAAGATCTTACATATTCATTTTATACAACTACAAATGACTTTGAACCTAGATTATAAGGGTTTTCATTTTAGATCTACTAACCTTTTTCTTCTCACAATTATCCTAAATCAAGAAAAAAAAGCACAACTTAATCGATAAATCATTTAGGGTTAATTACTAAAAAAAGCTCAAATTTTTGTCAAATTTCTAATTAAAAATAGCAATAAAATACCTAAACTTTCAATTTTTTTTCAATTTTAGCCTGACATTAGTGTTTCCGTTAAGGTTGTTAACATGACTTGCCATAAGTTTCAAAAACCTTAACTATTAATACATATCAGCCAAAATTAATTCAACGAATTAAAATTAATGAAATGATGTCATTTAATCACATAATTAAAATGACTTCATTGTTTAAAAATGATTTAAATTAGATTACGTAATCCCAACGACTTTATAATTTGATTTCAGTTTTTTTCTTCGTTTTTAGTTTGTTCTTTCGATGCCCTCACTCTTCGATTTTCAAATTATGTAGCTCCAATGCTCTCACACTAAGGACATCATGAGAACGAACTAAAAATAAAGAGCTTATTGGTACAATAAGTTGTAATGCGAGAGTAGTTTGGGATGCCAGAAGAACAAACAGAAAATAAAAAAATTAAAGGCATTGGGAGAACATCAGAGAACGTTGGGCTAAAATTGAAAAAAAATTGAATGTTTGAGCATTTTATTGTCACTTTTTAAAATTTGGGCTAGAATTGAAAAGAAATTAAAAGTTCGAGCATTTTATTGCTACTTTTTAAAGTTCGGACTATAATTGAAAAATTATCAAAAGTTTGAGTTTTTTTGGTAATTAACCCAACCATTTAACAAGATTAATGCAAGTAAATGCAAAAAAATAGACCTTAACTTTTAGGTAAGCACAATAATCACACAAATTGTTTCAATTTTCTTCAGAAATTTGTTCAGGAAGATGTCTTCCTCCCTCCGCATCAGAAGGAAAAGATTTATAATACTTATGCAACTTGAAATGACGATCTTTGATGCTTTGTTTCAATAATGAAGTAACACATTTTGAAACATCTAATATCTATAATATTCAATTTCAACTGTGAATAATAAGCAAAATAATTAATCTTAAAATCATTGAAACAATATTGCATATAATTAAAGATTTTTAAAAATTACCGCAAATTTATGCAAAGAATTTTCAAGCAAATTGTCTTCCTTCAAGTGCTCAAGATGTTTTAGACAAGGTAATTATGTTCTCGCAATAATCCCCAACTCACTTGACAATTTTGCAAATTGGACCTTGTCTATAGGACGACCTTGCTGAGTATCAATCTTTATTAATCATCTGCAGCAACACTTCTAGCATTACCTGCTTCAGGATGTTTTCCATGATAAATCTATCGAGAATAGAACTTATCTATGCTTTGGATTAGCAAGTGATTGTATACCACCTTTTGACTTTGATGGTTGAAATTTAAGCAATCTATGAATGGATGAATTTTACACTATAAACCTATTTGATCTTTCATAAATTTCATAAGTCTTCACTCCTAAGTATTAACTAGATTATTTCCAATGAGTCCTCCAACTTTTGTCCGTATAGTGATACAATTTTATGTAAGTTACTAAATTACTAAATGAAATTTAAGTTGTAAATAACATAATTGTAAACCAAAATTGATATACCCAGTTTGAATTCTACAAAAGAATGCAATTGGTTGGCAGATTATGACAAACCCTGTAATAAGATATATGACAACATAAGATTTTGTAGTTAATAAATATAAGATAGCTTGGAATAGGAAGTATGGAGCCATCTCCAAAACTCATAGGTATATTCATTTTTATAGATCAAGAACGTGAATGCTACTTCCAAATATATCCTAATAGGAGCGGATCCAGAAATTTTTTTGAGTGGGAGCAAAATTTTATTAAGGATAAAATTTTATTTTTAATGGGGGCAAAATTTTAATAGGAGTAAAATT
Source organism: Erythroxylum plowmanianum (assembly GCA_025531925.1). Lineage (NCBI taxonomy): Eukaryota > Viridiplantae > Streptophyta > Magnoliopsida > Malpighiales > Erythroxylaceae > Erythroxylum > Erythroxylum plowmanianum. Next base: position 14,244,663 of record JANVCQ010000003.1, on the reverse strand, counting down.
TTATTTTTTTTAATGGGGACAAAACTTAAAATAATAATTTTTTTATAAAGAATTTGTTGGAGGCAGTGGGGGCAAGTGCCCCCACTTGCCCCCATTGTAGATCCGCCCATCCTAACATGTCATTTTGATTATATACATATCTAAAGTATGTTGTAATATCTTATGCTACGTTACCTAAATTTTGAACTAAAGAAGTTTTAAACTTATTTCTAACATAAAACAAGTTTTTTATTATGTAAAATCTCAAGGCTCTAACATCCAAATCTTATCTATATTTTCTTTCAACCACTCCTTTTTGTTAAGGACTACTAAATTGATGTAAAATTCTTATAGCACTTTATAAAAATTTCAACCATTTAGTGATTGATAAACTTGGTGCCATCATCTATAGATAGTTTTAATGGTGGTTTGAAACTCATTTGAAATGAGGTTAATAGAGTGTTCAAGCATGTATTTGTAATCCATATATCTAAAATTTTACTTAGACTTTCACAAGAATCTAAGCAGTGAGTTTTAAACATAGCTCTAAATTCAGAAACAAGAACTATAAGATTTGATTCAATTTGTGCTTTCACTATTATGAGCTGTAACACCTCCTATTGGATTGCATTCGTAGTTAAAAGTATTAATATCATCATTTTTAACAAGCATAACAGAACTCTCAAAAAACAATCAATTAGAAGACCTTATATTATATGATGACTTTAAGATAACCTTATCTATAACCTTGCTAGCTATAATATTAGATGTTTCACTATAAAATAACCAAGATTAAATAGATAACCCAAATTTTTTTAGACTTGCAATAGGCGTGGAATAGGTACTACTAAAATGCAAAATCATTAAAAAAGATGCAAACATCTAAGCTCTAATATGCTAACATCCAACTTAAACAAAAGAAAGTCTCAAATATGTCCTTCTTTGTTATATTAGAAAATTACTCAATAAGTTAATGATCTCGTCTCTTGTTAGGTCAAATAAATATTTAAATACAAAAAGACATTGTTCCTTTGCAAGTTGTAATAATTTCTTACAGTATGAAACATCATCATGCTTGTGAATCATTTGAAAGTAAAGTCTGAAAGAACTCAAAAAGTGCTTCCATTCATACTAAGGTAACTAGAGACGAATATGTTAAATAGACACTATAATATTGTGCATCAAGATTTAAAGACACAAGTATTGCTAATGGCATAAAAGATATATCATTGTTGAGTTTTAGACTTTTTATTTCCAATCAAGAAGTGATCAACATCACAACATCTTTTATTAGTTTATAATTAGATTAAATTGGGTATCTTAATTACCGTAAGCAAGAAGTATCATGTATGCTAATAATTTCAAGGACAAATAAGTTACTGATATGGTTTCATTTACAAGGTTCTGCCGCTACTAGCATGGACTACTATCTTGTTGAAGAGACAAACTATCATTGTTATTTATTGGTCTATTAATTGATAACAGAAAAAGCTATTAATCATGAATTGTCTTTCCATTAAGTTCCTATGAAGATTTTTGAACTCTTGAATAGATTGGAGTTCTTTTTCAGATGAAAATTAATTCATGTTAAAGCCTAAGGAGAAATTGGACCGAACACAAATGAACCCATATACAACTAGGACATAATATGTCAACCTAAAATCTGAAGGTACTGGGTTATAAATTCTATCTTTATATATAAATCACTTTATTCATATGTCTTTTTCCAAGGTGGGATGATTCTACTTGTGAATTTCCATCATCTCCCCCTCACAAGTGGATCTATCTATATCGGATTAGCTCTCCCACAACCTATAGCTCATACGAAGTTGTTTAAGTCGCTTTGACCTAAATCTATGAATCTATATTCATCAAACTTTACCAACTTGACTCTAATACCAATGAAGGATTTTGAGGAAGCCTGGGGAGAAATTGGATCAAATACAAATAAGCTCATGTACAAATAAGACATCATAACTCAACCTAAAACCTTAAGGTATTAGGTTATAAGTCTTATCTTTGTATATAACTCACTTTATTGATATGTCTCTTTTTAATATGGGATGACTCTACTTGTGAATTTCCAACATTTCCCCCTCATAAGTAGATCTATCTAACATCGGACTACCTTCCCCTCAATCTATAACTCATGCGGAACCATTTAAGTCACTCTGACCCAAATCTATAAATCTATATTCATCAAACTTTACCAACATGGCTCTCATACTAATGAAGGATTTTGAGGAAGCCTTGAGAGAAATTGGACTGGATACAAATGAGCCCATATATAACTAGGATATCATATCTCAAACTAAAACCTTAAGGCACTGAATTATGAGTCCTATCTTTGTATATAACTCACTTTATACATATGTCTCTTTCTAATGTGGAATGACTCCACTTGTGAATTTCCAATATGTTTAACATTCTTAAACCTGCAAAATATTTTTTCCTTCAATATGTCATGCACCAGCGATGTATCTATGATCATTATGTCTTGAACTAGCCAATTCAACATATCTGCTAGACCAAAACTGTTTATGTTTCACAGAAAGTGAATTTCTTCTTTTTATTATTTGCTTCTCTTCATGTTCAACCACTTTGTAGGTGATGCTAATGAATGAGCAGATTTTTCATAAGCACAATTTTGTATACTAAATTTATGCAAATTCTTTTAGTCTTCTGATTTTGCTCAAATAACCCATTTTTTCAGTTAGTGTAAAACAAAGTAAATCTATCATAATACCTATGATATGAACATTTTCATTAAGTTATCGATAAACAATACTGAAGATTTTATTGAAGTTCATTCATTGATTGGTGATACTGACAGACAGATCTCACAGTACCAAAAAGATTATTTTGTTTCCCACAAAAATAATTCAATCACCAATGGGAGAAAATGCAAGATATAGGACGTTCTACAACTCAGCTGAAGAAGGGTTCATAAAAACATTTCCTCTTTATCTATCATGAATGAAGAAATTGCTCAAGAAGTGAGACTTTATGCTAGACCAGAGGCAAACTTCTTAAGTCTTTTCTCGTGACATGCAATTATATCAAACTTAATGATAAGCCTCAGAAAGTTAAACCAAAGAATTCTTCCAACCCTCAAATTAAAGAATTGATGAGAACATTTTCCACAATACCAGTTCAAATTTTGAAAAGTTACATTAACCAATTGACCCAACCATAACTTACATTAACCACAGATGAATTGAAAACACAATTACCTAGAGAAAAATAACCCCTCTTAATAGGTAGAACAGATGTTGCCAATTAGTGAAGAAAACATGAGGACATTAGAGAGGATAGACGAAGACACTGGAGTTGCTGAAGAAAAGTCAAGGCCACTAGATGATGACATTGGAGCATACAAGGACACTGTAGTTGCTAGAAGATGAAGACGAATAAAAATAAAGAGAAGTATAGTCTTTAGGTTATCAATGTAGAGAAGTTGTTTTAGTGGACAAAACGACATCGTTTTTATTGTTTTTTATTCTTCTTCTTTTGACTACGAAAATATTTTCGTAGCGAAATGTTTTTAATTACAAAATTCATTTTCGTAGTTGATAGTTATGGGATCAATGTGTTTTAGCTACAAAAAATATTAGTAAATCTTATTAGCAATATTTCGTAACTAAAAACCTTTTGCTAAAAAACTAAGTTTACAATTAAAAAAGCTACAAATATAAAATATAATCTATTCTAAGTGTCGCTAATAGTTTTTAAAAACCCGCAAAATATTTCAGGTTGAAGGTATTGTTTCAATAGGTTACGATTTTGAAATTTTGTAGCCAGAAAGTAACTTTTAGTTAAGAATTTCAAATCGCAATCAAAAGTGTACTTTTTTTAGTGAGGTGCATCTTTCTTCGTAGGTTGAATAACATTCTTGAATTGCTGTTCACTTCTTTCTTATTCCAATGCTTAAAAGTATAACCAGAAGAAGTTTGGTTTGAATTAACTTCATTTTAGACCACATTAACGGGCCCAGTTCTTCCTTTTCCCCACTTTGCAGGTTTTTAGACCTAACCTAACTAATGGACCCTGTTCTTCTTTTGAAGGTTCTTTAAAAAGTAAGAAGAAACAAACAAGAGAAAAGAAAAGCTAGATTATAATTTGCACGGCATGCGCCTGAGTTCTTCCTTTTTTTTTTTTTCCCAATTCAGTGTTGAATGTCGATACCAAGCAAATTGGATGCGTTTTGCGAGGAAAAAGGGGTCGTTTAACAAACGAAGTGTAGTGGGCCGTGACTCATGAAGTCGTAAGTAAAATTTTTCTTTCCTCCCTTTTTTTGAAAGGAAAATAATATGATAAAATGAATTGTATTGTTACGTAAAGTTGATAAAAAGGCAGCTCGAAAAAGGGGAAAAAGAAAACAAAATCACGAGTGGCTGCTAATAAAAGCAATTCCATTTTGGTTTTCCACCAAGTAGACGGGTATCAACATCATTGTCCTTATACAGAGCATCGATTTGATGTATGAAGAAACGTGAAGCTGCGACACCCAATGTTGTGTGTACATTGGAGCTGAAAATATGATTTAGCTCAATCAAAATAATAATTAGCTTATGAGAATAAAAGTGCGCGTCCATCTACTTAGAATTATGGATAGCCTTATAATAAATACATGAACAAAAAACAAAGATCCACTTAACAAATGCATGGTTTATGAAGGCATTTCTTCTTCTTTTTTTAATCCCAATGGCCACTTTGTTAATCTAAATAGTCTTCGGCACTTTTTCAGTACATTTATCCATTGTAAAATGGTCCAAAGTAATCACAAGATTGTACTAAAAGCCCCGCCCGAAGTCACGGTACAAGTTGATCAAGTCTTGGCCCGACAGTTAAACTCAAAACACCGTCTTTTTAAAAATTACTTTTAAAAATCTCCCTAATCTTGCAAGAAAAGGATAACATTTTCTGATTGTTAGTGAATTTGTCGTAGATATAAATTTTAATTTGTTTTTTCCTATATGCTGGCTCCACCCTACAGACGAACTGTTTCAATGCTCATAGTTCATTAGACTTGTTTCATAGCAGAGAGATGAATGATTCCAAGTGAAGACTAATACGCTAGAAAGGAAAAGCCTGATGTAAGTGGCTTGGCCTGACAGTATCAGTTTTCACAGTTCCTCCAATGTCGGCCAAATGTAGCTCCTGAACATTTGTGCGCCATGAAGAAACAACTTATTGCTTTCTTTCTGGAGAGTAAGAATCATGAGTAGAAATGACAATGGCATGGAAAAGGACCAAAATAAGACCCTTTTATAAATCAATGAATGTAACAAAAGAGTCAATTGGTTTATGCTACCACTACCAGTAGCCATTGCAAGAGCAGTGACCATCTTCGAAATGGTGAAACCTATTCCTATCCCTTACAATAATCTCCTTGTTATAAATCTTAGACACCGCTTTTACAAAATCATGGCAATCCCAACAAATTCTTAGGTTCTTAACAATCCTAATGGGCACAACTTGCTTCACAGTGATCAAACCAAATGCAATAGCAACCTTCTCGCTATGTCTGTAAAGAGAATCCTCTTTCTCTTCTTCTTCAATGTCAAATAGCACAGGCTTAGTGTTGGCCACATATCCTGATAACCTCAAATTACTACATATCTCTTCCAGCTTAACTTTAATATCACCATACCTTGGGTGCGAGGTGTCTCCAACAAAAAATTCCTGAACCTCACCATCTACCTCCATAACACTACAGCCAGGCTTTTTCTTTATCCCTTTAGCATTCATAGTCTGTCTCACATTATCAGCTCTTGCCCAGTCCCTTGAATCAGAATAAATGTTAGATAATATAACAAAAGCGCAGTGATTGCTACCTTCCAATTGAATCAACTTTCTAGCAGCCAGTTCACCCAACTCCTTATCTCTGTGTAGTTTGCAAGCATTAAGCAAAGCACCCCAAGCACCAGCATGAGGGGTCACTGGCATGTTATTGATGATATTTACAGCTTCATCTAAGCGCCCACTACGAGCATACAGATCGACCATGCAACCATAATGCTCTGCTAGAGGTTCAATCCCATAAACTCTTTTCATAGAGACAAACTGTTCATGACCTTCCTCAATAAGTCCAACCACACTGCAAGCCCTCAAAATCGAAACGAAAGAGACTCCATTCGGCGAAATCCCTTTCTCTTTCATTAGGGAAAACAATTCAAGACACTTATGACCAGCCCCATTCATTGCCAGCCCATTCATGGCACAAGTCCATGTGTAAACATTTTTCTCCTTCATACCCCAGAAAACTTCCATTGCCTTGCTAATGTCGCCACATTTTGCATACATATCTATTAGTGCAGTACCTAGAGTCACCGTTATTGGAATCTTATGTCTCTCAATATATGCATGAGCCCATCTCCCATGATCTGAAGCACCCAAGTGACTGCATGCAGACAAAACCGATACCATACACACGTCATCAATCTTAACTTCCTCTAATTGCATCATACGAAACAACCTCAACGCGTCTTTAGACTGCCCACATTGAGCATACCCAGAGATCATCGCATTAAAAACCCAAGTATCTCTTTGAGACATTGCATCAAACAGTTCCCTCGCAGAACCAAAATCGCCACATTTAGCACAAGCACTTATCATTGCAGTTTGGCAAACCAAATCTGGGTTACGAACTAATCCGAACATCCGAAAACAAGAATCTAAACCACCCAATTCAGCATACATGCGAATCAAACCACATAGAACGTGTGGGTCACATTCAAACCCATGCTTAATAACTAAACCGTGAACAGTTGGACCACTCCAACGTGTCAAATGTTGTGTACAAGCACGAACCAAGAAATTAAAAGTGTAATTATCAGGAGAGATATGATCACTAGACCGTAATATCTTGTTATAGTAAAGAAAGCTTCTTTCAGGTGTGGAGCTCTTAGAGTGGGCTCTGATCATGCAGTTTAAGCAGAACATAGTGGGGGTCTCCCATTGGTCAAGGACTTTCTCAGAATAGTTAATGTTCTTGGCGTTATTGAGAGCTATGGCAGCCACAAATTGGCCTGAAAAGTTGGAGTCACTGAGATGGCCGTTGACGAGAAGATGAGTGTGGATTTGCTTGAGCTCTTTGAGACTTGTGCTTGAACCTATGGTATACACCATTTGGCGCTTTGAAACATATCTTAATGGGCTCCTCATCACTGGCCAAAATTTCTTCTTTCTTACGAAAGATCACATCTTTGAAAGTAATTGCGTCTTTTGCTGACTTTGAGGAAAAGATTCGTTAATCATAGCCATTCTTGGCTGTGTTGTTGCAGGACATGGAAATAAGGCTTCCAGAATTAGTGATTGAACTGAACTGCGAGTTGTTGTTACATGAAAATATATAAAGGAAAAGAGCCGCCATCAAAAATTAATGCCAAGGGAAATTTGAGTAATGGAGTGGAGTTAGGAATTATAGACAGAATTTATTGGATTAGCAACAAACCATGTGGCAGACAAATGAGGAAGTTGATGGTGGAATTTCCTGTGTAATGTATGTACGTAGTCATTCACCAAGGCCTTGGTTGAAACTACTGTGTTCTGTTCTGGCAATAATAATGAGTCAGGAATGGATTTGGAAATTGAGATTTGCAGATGCCTGTTTCATCATCATCAGACAAATTGAGGGTGATTATACCAGCAGCTAAACGGCGGATTAAAATATATAATTTCAGGAAGCTAGTTCAAACTAATCACAAATGCAAAGCTGATTAGTTGATGCTTCTGTTCGTCAACCGAATGAAACAACAAAACGCTCTTGCCCTCCTTACATATTCTTATGCTTACAATATACGGTCGAAAGCTTTGTACCATAACTCCCATACAACTAAAACCAATATCAATTCGTATAGACAATTGAGTGTATAGGATAAAATGTAAAAAACAATAAAGCTAGAATACTGTTAAGAAATGGTCTTTATTTTCGCGTTTTAATGTGTTTATATATATATATATATGAGAAAGTATGTTAGAAGGTTATTCTTAGCCTGTACAACATCTGCAGCTAAAAACATGGCTTATTATTGAAGTAAGAGATTTTCTATAATTAACATTTTATAATAAGCTCTTTTAATGACTCACATCATATCTCCACATCCCCTCTAAGTTGGTGCATAAATATTTGTAATATCCTATTTGACAAGAGAATCATAAGAGCCTTTACTAAAAGCAATCTTTCAAAGTAATTTTGTCAATTGATTTTCTGACAACAAACAAAAATTCAATGATCTTTTCTTCTAGTTTTTTGTTTGATAAAATATCGATCCATCTCTATATGTGTCAGGAATCTCACATCGGACAATTATGAGAGCATTCAATAATTTATAATAGTGTGCAAACCTCCCCCTCTTGAGCTAGTTTTTGGAGGTGAGTTAGGCCTTCTAACATGGTATTAGAGCCAGTTTGTTTCGATGGTTTGGGACGGTACCCGGTTATGTCCCTTTGCCCAATATATCTATCAGATGTCCAGTCCTGCTCTAAACTGAGGGGGTGTGTGTCAAGAATCCTACATCGGACAACTATGAGAACATTCAACAATTTATAATAGTGTGCAAACCTCCCCCTCTTAAGCTAACTGTTGGGGGCGAGTTAGGCCTTCTAACAATATGCTTGACACGGTCGTATTGAACCAGACTATGTGAAATGTTAATAGCAACTTTATTATAACAAAAAAGCTCATTGAAGATCCAAGAATAGAGCCCACCTCTGTTAGCAATCTTCTAACGACAGTCCTTTTACTATATCTCTAAACTTAACTTCAACACCAAATTCACCACTTTCTTCTTCTTGCTCCCTCACCCAATTAAATTGCTTCCCACAAATTTAAAGTAACTTGAAGTAGATTTTCTATCCAAGATATTCCTTGTCCCGTCTGCATCTAAGTATCCTTCTTCATTTAAGTAGCCATTATTGGAGAACATTTGCCCTTTTCATGGTAAACACTTTAGGTAGTGGAGAATTCAAACTATTATGTCCATGTAATCTTTACTAGGACAATGCATGAATTGGCTTACTACACTTATGACATACACGATATTTGGGTACATATGAGATAGGTAGAAAAGTCTGAGATAGGTAGAAAAGTTTCTGGTACAATCTTTTTATCTGGTGGCACTTGATCTAAATATTCCCCAAGCTTAAGGTTTTGTATGATAGGAGTATCCAAAAGTTTACAATCCAATAGTCTTACTTTTGATAATAAATCCAAAGCATATTTAAGTTGGGAGTGAAATATGCCTTTTTGTAATTTTGTTACCTCTATTCCTAAAAAAAATCTAATTCCTCCAATGGATAATGGCTTTGCAACTTCGAAATCACCTCCTCGCCATGTCATCTATCTAAATATTAAATCTGTCACTTTACCCTCCCTGTGTTTTAGAAAGAAAATATGATTAGAATTTCTTTGGTAATATCCATACTTTGTTGTTGTTAAACTAAAATGTCCAAAGGACACTTGAGGTGACTATTTCAACCCATACAATGCTTGCTCTAGTTTACAAACAACCTTTGTCTCAGATGATGTAGTATCATCGCAGGATATCCATGTAAACTTCCTCTTTAAGATCACTACGAAGGAAGGTATTTTTTTACATCAAATTGATGTAATAGCCAATCTAAATTTGTTACAATAGATAATAGCATTCTAACAGTATTTAATTTCCTTACTAGTGAGAAAGTTTTCAAATAATATGTTCTATATTTTTAAGTAAAATCTTTCGCTACAAGTGTTGGACCCCATTTTTGGAGTCCAACTATCTGGAGTCATAAAACATGAGCATTGTTGGGTGAAGATCATGCGAGGGGAAAGTAGAAGACACTCATGAAAAATTAAACCCTTTGAAAAAAAGAATTCGCTGCAGCTAACTCTTGGCTTCGCCGCGACGAACTTTGAAGATGAACGAAAAGACCTCTCAGGAAAAGTTCGCCAAGGTCAACTTTTGGCTTCGCTGCTTCGAAACTTGAAGGAAGAACCTTCTAGAAAAGTTACAACTTCTATGAAGATAACTTTGTCTAATTCTACCTAGATCAAGATTGTTTTTTCCCTAGAGTAAGAACACACTTTTTACCCTTATGAAAAAATTGAAAAATGCAACATTCAAACTTTGAGAATCGTGAGCAAAATACAATCATTTTTCATTAACATTAAAAGATAAGAGTTTACAAATCTTTAATGGGCATTTCAAGCCACAATACATCATTTTGCAAAATCTCAAAATAAAAAAGATGCTTGAAATGCGACCAAAGCCTCGTGTTTACAAAAGTTAACTTAAAATACAAAAATATGCATAATCGAAGTGATACCTCGACTCTCTTTCACTAGATCTCTTGCTCATTACTTGAAGGTTTTTAAAAGAATGAGGGTGAGCTTGAAAGCTCGTAGGTAACAAGTTTATAATCGGAAACAAGCAAAACCATTGAAAAATACTCAATGTCATAATAATTTTACATCAAATCCATAAAACACATAGTTCCCAAATTTTCACATTATCAACCAATTTATAAGCAACATAAGTCAAGCATTCATCAAACTTGTCAACACATTCTAAACACATAATCACATCATAAATGGTTTGGGTAGGTCCGTAAATAGAATGTACTAACACATTCCTACATAATGATCTTCTGTAGTCGTGAATAGAGCGTACTATTGTAATCTCACATAATGGTCTTGTGTAGTCGTAAATAGGAGGGAGTCCAAGAAAGAGCTTCGTGCCACTAGCAGGTAGGTAGAAGAAGCCTTTAATAAAGTCGAAATGCACTTGACATAATAGAACGAACCACACAAATTCACATAATCATGCATTTCACCACTTATAAACTTGTTGCCCAAAATGGCACATTTCTGAAACTTGATTTCATAAACACAATATCCTTTCAAAATCCATTTTCACATTCTTTCCATAAATCATCCACACAATTCACATACCAAACATGTAGCAATTTCTCAATTATTCAAAGAAGCAATAAATGCAATATTTATAACATAATTAAAAACATTTAACTTTCTTGATTTGAAAAATGTTCATGGCTCATAAATTTCCACCATAAACATGTAACACTTTCTCAAAGCATTTAAAGAACAATAAATTTACATTTATAAAGTAGTTAAAAATATCAAATTCCACTTATTTGAAAAAAACATTAATGGCTTATTTACTCCCCACCCAAATTACTTGCTTAAAATTTGCCTAAGAATGCCTCTCTTCTTGCTCCTCTTGCCTTTCTTGATTTCCTTCAACAATAGCAAAATTTCATTCAATAGGAATTCAAACTGAAAACCTAAAGAATGCACATTCACTACAATTGACCCTATAACACTTAAACCTATGCATTTTCTAAGCTTTATGAACCAAAACCCTTCCACAAAACCAAAGTATTAAAATTTTACTTACCTTTCTTCTTTACCAAATAAAAAGATATTTGGCTCAAATGGAAGCTCTTCTCTTCCTCTTTCCTTTTCTCTTCTTACATAACCTCAAATTCACTCTTCAAAACTAAGAAAATGGAACCCTAGCTTGTTTTTCTCTTTTTTCTTCTTTTGTCTCCAACAAAACTCTCCTTCTCTTTTCTCACTCACGTTTTCTCCTTCTCTCAAATGCAAGACACCTTTGTTTCTTCCCTTAATACCTTTAATGATTGTTCAAAGTCTACTTTGCCCTTCTTTTAATGCTTTAATGTCTTATATGCTTAAGTGATATGCCAAGATTGCCCTTGTACATATACACTCTTACAATTTAATTCTACTAACTAATGTAATAAAATCCTCCTAATATTTGCATAACAAATTTACTCCAAAAATTAATCTATCAACACCTCATAATTTATTTAAATCATGCTTAATTAAAGAAAAAATTTGAGGCTGACATTTCTCCCCCTCTTAAAAAAATTTCATCTTTAAAATTATTACCTGAGTCATCGAACAGGTGTGGATACTTCTCCTTCATAGCCTCCAAGGGCTCCCACGTAGCCTCTTCCGCAAAATGATTTCTTTACAGGGCTTTAACTAGCTGAACTATCTTATTCCTGATGACCTTTTTCTTAGTGGCCAAAATCTCCACTGGAGTTTTCTCATACGTCAAATCATCTCTCAACTTAACCTCAGTGGTTGGAATGATGTGAGAGGGATCTGATCTATACCTCCTCAACTTAGAAACACAAAAGACATCATGTATCTGTGATAATTATAATGGCAATGCCAATCTATAGGCTAGCGGTCTAATCCTCTCAAGAATCTCGTAAGGACCCACATATCTTGGACTCAACTTACCCTTCTTGCCAAACCTCATGACTCCTTTCCAAGAAGATGTCTTAAGGAAAATTTTCTCACCCACATCATACTCCATTTTCTTCCGGTATGCATTAGTATAGCTTTTCATTCTATCTTGAGCTACTTTAAGCCTCTGCTTAACTAAATTGACCTTGTCAACTGTCATATAGAGCAACTCTGGTCCTACTAATCTCCTTTCTTCTTCTTCATCCCAACATATAGGAGTTCTACATCTTCTCCTATATAATGCTTCATAAGGAGCCATCTGAATATTCAATTAGTATGAATTATTGTAAGCAAATTCGATCAATGGTAAATGCTCATCCCACACACCTTTGAAATCCATCACATATACCCTGAGCATTCCTTTAAGGATCCAAATAGTCCTCTCAGATTGGCCATCTGTTTGAGGATGAAAAGTAGTACTGAAATGTAATTTGTTCCTCATAACTTCTTGTAGACTTTCCCAAAATCTCGAAGTGAACCGAAGGTCTCTGTCAAAAACTATGAAATCTGGAATCTCATATAATCTCACTATCTCGTCTATATACTTCTTTACTAGCACATGCAGAGAATCAGTCTGCTTAATTACTAGAAAATGGACTAACTTTGTTAAACGATTAATAATAACCCATATAGCATTATGCTTCCTACTAGTCTTGGGCAAACCCATCAAAAAGTCCATAGCCACCTTTTGTCACTTCCACTCAGAAATGGATAATGACTTTAACTTACCTGAAGATGCCTGGTGTTCAGCCTTGACTTACTAACACACTAGACACTTACTTGCATATTCTACTACATCATTCTTCACGCCTTTCCACTAGAAATGCTCTTTCAAATCTTTGTACATCTTGGTGCTACCTGGGTGCATGGCATAAGGCTCATTGTGTGCCTCGTCAAGTATCTCATCCTTTACCTCCTTGATATTCAAAATTCAGAGTTTGTTTCCTACAACTATAAGTTCATCATCCCTCACTACCACTTCAGATCTCTTGCTATTCTGAATTTCTTCTTGGAGCTTGCTCCATTCTGCATCTTGTGCTTGTAACTCTTTAACCTTCTTCCTGAGTATCAGTCTTACTCTAATATTAGCAATGATACAATTAGGCTCCTCCTGTTTCAAACTGATTTTAAGCTCATTCATCTCTGTCGACAACGGCAAATAAACTGTCTGAACCTAGGCTATGGAGGATTTCCTACTCAAGGCATCCGACACTATATTTGTCTTGCTTGGATGGTATTCAATTAGTAAGTTATAATCCTTTAACAACTCCAACCACCTTCTCTGTCTCAAATTTAACTCTTTCTGGCTTAGTAAGTACTTAAGACTTTTATAATCTGTAAAGACCCTCGTCTAAACCTTATACAGATAGTGTTTCCAAATTTTTAAGGTAAAGATTACTGCTACTAATTCCAGGTAATGAGTAGGATAATTCAACTCATAAGACTTTATTTGTCGTGAAGTATAAGCTATCACTTTGTCTCCTTGTATCAACACACAGCTCAAAACCTTTCATGAAGCATCACTCTCTCCCATAGGCAAAGTTAGGATTGGAGCACTTATCAATCTATGCTTAAGCTCCTCAAAGCTCTTCTAGCATTCATCACTCCAAATAAACTTTTGATTCTTCCTCAATAACCTGGTCAGTGGAGCAGCTATCATAGAGAATCCTTCCACAAACCTCCTATAATAACCTGCTAAATCAAAAAAAACTCCTCACTTCAATCACTGTCTTTAGTTCATGCCACTTCACCACTACTTCAATTTTTCTCAGATCAACATGTACCCCATCCTTTGAAATTACATGTTCAAGGAAGATCATCTCATGAAGCCAAAATTCATATTTATTGAGTTTGGGATAATCAATGTCAGCAACATAATCCTGAGATGATCCTCATGTTTCTCTTCACTCTTAGAATAAACCAGAATGTCATTAATAAATAGTATGACAAATTGATCCAGATACTCCTTAAGTACCCTATTCATAAGATCCATGAATGCAGCTGGAGCATTGATCAATCTGAATGGCATAAATAGGAACTTATAATGCCCATAACGATCCTAAAGGTCGTCTTGTTCACATTAGTTTCCCTGATCCTGAGCTGGTGATAACCTGACTTGAGATCAATTTTAGAAAAGAACTTTGCCCCCTGCAACTGATTGAACAAGTCATCAATTCGTGGTAGAGAAGACTTGTTCTTAATAGTCACCTTGTTAAGTCTTCGGTAGTCAATACACATCTGCCATGTTCTATCCTTCTTTTTAACAAATAGAACTGACACTCATCAAGGTGATAAACTCGGCCTTATGTACCCCTTCTTTAACAGTTCTTCAAATTGTTCCTTAAGCTCCTTCAGCTCAGTTGGGGCTATTCTATATGATGGTATGGAAATAAGTGCTGTACCTGGAATAAGGTCAATGGCAAACTTAATTTCCTTCACCGATGGCAAAACCATGCCACGATCAAACTCTACCTCTTTGAGGCTATAGTCTAACTTTACATGATATTTCTCCATAGTATCCATCCCAGATATGACATCCAATCCCTTTAGGTCTAGAGGCAATAAATCCACTACTAGTTTAGCACCATCAATAAGGAGTTCACAACCTCTATAAATATGATTCATTATCATATTCCTCCCTAGAAGAGTACTAACAATCAAAGGACTATCCAATGGCACCAAATTTACACCATGTAATGTTATACTTACAGAAACAAAAGAATGCGTGAAACCAGAATCAATCAATAAATACACTTTTGAATTTAGTAATTGAGCCATACCTGTGACAACTTCAGGTGTGGCTACAGCTTCCTCCCTGGTCATAGCAAATACTCTTGCCTGTGCCTGACCCCTTAACCTTCCTAGAGGAATAACCTTCCTTACTGCTCCAGAACTGCCCATCTCAGTGGCTGGCCTGGTTCTCACTGTTTCAAATCTCCTTGAGGCTTGCAACTGTGACCCATTTTGCCTCAGTATCTGGGGATAGTCCTTGATCTTATGTCCTTTCTCCACACATCGAAAACATGCCTTGTGTAACTTGAAGCACCCTCCTATATGAAACTTCCCACAATGCTCACATTGAGGGTTGGTGTACTTGCTCCCCTCCATGCTTCTATTTCCCCTGTAGTTGAAGCTTGCACTAAAACTACCTTTGTTTGCTTGCTCTTAACAGAGCCACTACTTCCCACCTCACTCTATATGTAGAAACTCTTCACACTCCTCTCAGGCATTGGAGCACTCATTCTCTTCTTAGAAGATTCTTCCCGGCTCTTCCTCTTCCTGCTCACTTTATTCTTTATATTCTCTAGTTTTTCAACCTAGAGTGTAGCATCTACCAAATAGTTACAGAAATTTTGGATCAAGACTTTCTCCTTGATCCCCAAATAAAGACCTCCCTCAAACTTGCACTTATCCTCCTCATTCGCACTATGAGAGCTAGTTGAACTTCAGCTCATACTCACTCACACTCATATCCCTCTGTGTGAGATTCAGGAACTCCCTAACTTTCTCTTGGACATAAACTCTCGAGAGGTATTTCTTCCTGAAAAATAACCTAACTTCTCCTCATCGAAGCACTTCATCTGAATTAGGACTCTCTCTATCCTCTTCAACCATGCTTCAGCTTCCTCAGGATTAGTAGTCCCACTGAAATCCACACCCACATACTTACGAAGCTTGTCATACTGCCCACTCCTCTCTACTAGAGCTTATGCCGAAATTTGTGACTCTTGGCCCATGGCATAAATGAAAGCCTGAGTAAAGGCTTGAAGGAATCGCAGATCTATGGTAGGCATAGCAGGAGGAGACAGTGGCATTTCATGTTGCACACTAGTTGCATCAGAATCAGGAGTAGAATGTGTCCCCGCATCTTATGAAACCTAAGATTCATCTGTGCTCCCTTGACGAGAGCAAGATCGAGTCATGGCTCCTTGAGTTCTCTTTCGAGGTGGCATAATCACTCCTTCAATTCAAAACCATTTAAAAACCTTTAGTTTAATGCTTCATGTAAAACAACTTCAAATCATATGAAACAATTTCAAATCAAGTGAAACAATTCAAAAACAATGCATGTTGTTCCTTAAAAACAATGCATGTGACTCATTCAAAACAATTCTTGTTCATTTCGTATTGTAAAACTACCCATTTCATACCAAGGATACTCCTAAACCTAGTCGCTCTGATACCATAAGATGTTGGACCTCATTTCCAGTGTCTAACTATCTGGAGTTATAAAACATGAGCACTGTCAGGTAAAGATCATGCGAGGGAAAAGCAGAAGATATTCAAAAAAATAAAAAAATGTTGCAAGCAGCATAGCAAGTTCGCCACAGCGAAGTAAATGTTCTCCACGACTAATATTGAAGAAAATATTCAAGTGCCCTTCGGGAAAAGTACGTCATGGCGAACATGTGGCTTCGCCACGGTGAACAATCAAGGTCCATCTGAAGTACCCTTTATTATAGAAAAACATTTATAAGTCCACAATTATAATTGTGCTTGTTTTGGTACAATAGGCATAACTTTAACTAGAGATGTCGGATGAAGGTCATTCTAGGACGCTTTCGAAAAGGACTTCTAGATATACAACTTTCGTGAAGACCCAAAGAGAGATTTTTCCTCCAAAAGGGTCAAAATCACAAATTAAAACTCCTCAAAAAAAGAATTTACAGCAACTAACTATTGGCTTCACCGCGGCGAACTTTGAAGTTGAAGAAAAAGACCTCTCGAGAAAAGTTCGTCACGGCCAACTTTTGGCTTTGCTGCGGTGAAACTTGAAGAAAGACCCTTCTGGAAAAGTTCGTCGAGGCATATTTATGGCTTCGCTGCGGTAAATTTTGAAGATCAGATGGAAAACCTGTCAAGGATAGTGCTGCAGACTGCCAACACCTGTTATCATGTAACGACCATAACTTTCTCATCTGAAGTCCAAAAATTACAAACTATATACCATTGGAAAGCTAAGAGATAAGCTACAACTTCTATGAAGATAACTTTGTCTAATTCTACCTAGATCAAGACTATTTTTTTCCTAAATTCATAGCACACTTTTTATCCTTATGAAAAACATGAAACATGCAACATACAAAATTTGAGAATCGTGAGCAAAACACAATCATTTTTCATTAATATTAAAAGATATAAGTTTTCAAAGCTTTAATGGGTATTTCAAGCTACAATATATCATTTTGCAAAATCTCAAAATACAAAAGATACTTGAAATGCGACTAAAGCCTCGAGTTTACAAAAGCTAGCTTAAACTATAAAAATATACATAATCGGAGTGATGCCTCGACACTTTTTCACTTAATCTCTTGCTTATCACCTGAAGATTTTTGAAAGAATAGGGGTGCATTTGAAAGTTCATGGGTAATAAGTTTATAATAAAAAAACAAGCAAAACCATTGAAAAATACTCAATGTCATAATAATTTTGCATCAAATCCATAAAACACATAGTTCCCAAATTCTCACATTATCAACCAATTTATAAGCAACATCAGTCATGCATTCATCAAACTTGTCATCACATTATAAACACAAAATCACATTAGAAATGATTTGGGTAGGTCCGTAAACAGAGCGTACTAACACATTCCCATATAATGATATTGTGTAGTCATGAACAGAATGTACTATCGCAATCTCACATAATGGTCTTACGTAGTCATAAACATGAGGGAGTCCCAGAAGGAGCTCCGTACCACTATCAGGTAGGTGGAAGAAGCCTTTAACAAAGTCGAAGTGCACTTGACATAATAGAATGGACCACCACAAACCTACATAATCATGCATTTCACCACTTGTAAACTTGTTGCCCAAAATGGCACATTTCTAAAACTTGATTTCATAAACACAATATCCTTTCAAAATCCATTTTCACATTCTTTCCATAAATCATCCACATAATTCACAAACTAAACATGTAGCAATATCTTAATTATTCAAAGAAGCAATAAATGCAACATTTATAATACAATTGAAAACATTTAACTTTCTTGATTTGAAAAATGTTCATGGCTCATAAATTTCCACCGTAAACATGTAACACTATCTCAAAGCATTTAAAGAACATTAAATTCACATTTATAAAGTAGTTAAAAACATTAAGTTCCATTTATTTGAAAAAAACATTAATAGCTTATTTACTCAATTATAAACATGAAACCCACCTTG
The DNA here is from genome assembly GCA_025531925.1 of Erythroxylum plowmanianum. Lineage (NCBI taxonomy): Eukaryota > Viridiplantae > Streptophyta > Magnoliopsida > Malpighiales > Erythroxylaceae > Erythroxylum > Erythroxylum plowmanianum. Next base: position 14,226,228 of record JANVCQ010000003.1, on the reverse strand, counting down.
AATTCCTTGCTTAAAATTTGCCTAAGAATGCCTCTCCTTTTGCTTCTCTTGCCTTTCTTGATTTTCTTCAACAATAACAAAATTCCATTCAATAAGAATTCAAATTAAAAACCTAAAGAATGCACATTCACTACAATTGACCCTAGAGCACTTAAACCCATGCATTTTCTAAGCTTCATGAATCAAAACCCTTACACAAATCCAAACGATTAAAATTTTACTTACCTTGAGTCTTTACCAAATAAAAAGATATTTTGCTCAATTGGAAACTCTTCTCTTCCTCTTTCTTTTTCTCTTCATGCACAACCTCAAATTCACTCTTCAAGACTAAGAAAATGGAACCCTAACTTGTTTTTCTCTTTTACTTCTTTTGTCTCCAACGAAACTCTCCTTCTTCTCTCCTCTCATTCATGTTTTCTCCTTCTCTCAAATGCAAGACACCTTTGTTTCTTCCCTTAATACCCTTAATGAGTGTGCAAAGTCTACTTTGCCCTTCTTTTAATGCTTTAAGGTCTTAAATGCTTAATTGATATGCCAAGATTACCCTTATACATATACACTCTTACAATTTAATTCAACTAACCAATGAAATAAAATCCTCCTAATATTGGCATAACAAATTTACTCAAAAAATTAATCTATCAACACCTCATAATTCATTTAAATCATGCTTAATTAAAAAAATTTGGGGGCTAACAACAAGTCTTGACTTATAATCATCAATGGACCTATCAACCTTATATTTGATAGAGAATACCCAATTGCATCCTACTATCTTTTTTCCCTCTTAATGGAACTAACTTCTAAATGTTATTTTTTTCCAAAGCCTTAAGTTCTTCTTTATTGCTCTGTTGGAAAATCGAGACAAAATCCAATTCTAACTATAGTTGAATAATTACAAAACTTTTTCGTATTTTTTATTTCCTGAAAACCAAAATCATTTTAATACTTTAAAGTGATTAACACACAAATCATAATAAAGCATGAATCTTAATCGCACCTTATGTCTAAATAAAATCCAATATCTCATATTAATTCTTATTTATTAAATATCTTATATTTAATCGTAAAGTTTTTTAAACTTTACAATCAAGTCCATTTGATGAAAATATCTTTGCTTTCTTCAGCCCGTTCTTTATGTGGGAACCATTAAGTTCCTAAATATATTGGCAATGATTATAAATTCTAATTCTAATTTATAATTAGAATTGAATAGATTAAAAGTTCTTTTAATTTATTTTTAATTATCTAATTAAATAATTTATAATTATAGATCAAGATTGACGTCTAGCAATATATCATAACCACTCAAATATTTAGGAATGTCAAAGTGGTTATGACTAAACTTTCAATTCTTTCATCATACAATGTTCTTATTATACACATAGCATGGAATTAATATCTACTCTATTTTGTGCCCATCATATTGATTCTCTGCCATTAACTATTGATTCAATTAATGAAGTTTTATAAACTATTTACAAAACTTCATTTCACCTTGGCCAAGGATTTTCCTAATCAATATTAATCGAAAACAATAAAAATTCTCCCTAATAATTTTAGGATGGTGAATTCTATCTTAATCACTTAATTACCTCTGTATAATTCATACTACATCTAACGAATAATGACTGAACTACCAATTAATAGAATAGGTCATAAGTAGTATCAAAATATAGTAATTTTTATACAAGATAACTTTGGAGATATTAAGTCAAAAGATCACTTATATAATCATCATAGTGAGAATTTATATAGACATACAAGTAATGTTCCAAAATGGATTTCTCATATCGGGCCAGTTTAGTGAACTTGTTCTCTAATAAGCACCCACAAGTTTGTTTAAATATCTTCATACTTTAGTCTATGTGATCGATTTCTTCTTTCATAAGGAAAAAAACAAAACGTGAGTTAATCTTTTTACATTCTATTAATATTCAATTTTAATGAAACAATGAATAAGAATAATTTAGAGATAATACATAAATGCAATATAAATCTTATATTTATAATCTCATTATAACTTCATTTACAATGTATAATTATCCTATGGACTTTATCATGTACATCTAAACGTCAAGATAAAAAATGTCTTTAAATAATTGCCAGTAAACTATAACCATACTGATTAGATGTGGGATATAAACTAACAATCTTCTACTTGCACTAAGTCAATCGTTTAAGTATCATATACCATATCACCATATGATGATCATGCTACTACTTGAACAGTGACTTAATGAGATAATTTTACAATATTCTATATTGTCAGAACTAACTTAAATCTTACAACTTTGTTCCTAATTATCATTATAATTAAGAAAATTACCTAAATACATCCTTAGATTTTTGATGAGACCTTAGCTCCTTTTACATGCCCATTGGCTATAATGTTTCACAGTACATTACTATCCTAAACAATGCAAGAAACTATATTAAGTTTACTAAAAAAACTTATTGATTTAATTAATCATTTCCACTAAATGAAAATTGTATTATGGCTTAATTAGCAACCATTGCTACATTAGAACTTTTCCAATGTTAAAATTATATTGTCTTAAGTAAACTAAACCATAATTAGGATTTACTTACAAAGTAAATATTATTATCTCCTTGAACTAAACTATCAACTCATACATAAAATAATGGATATCTTTAATACTTCACATATATATGATACCTCAAATACTAAACATCTTTAGTACATTATCTATGTACTTGGACTTAAAATAGGTTAATAACTTCCAATCTATCTCTATAGATTTAATTCCCAAAATTAAATTGTTACCTAGCCATATCCAACAATATTTTTCTTGTACAATTATACTTTCAACAATTGAAAATTAAAATTTTTGTTCTCTATAAGAAATATGTCTCCACTTACTCTCACCAAAGATGACAACTACACTCTCATTAAACTTCTTAGAGACATGATAAATTCATAATTATTTCCAAAACAAACTCTTTGAATTCATTATGAAAGTGGATATTGTAATGCCTCGTAGTCTTTCAACCATACATCAAATGTATCAATAAAGGCACTAGTTCTAACTGTGATAAGATTTAAACTCTTCAAATTTCATCTTACTCCTTCTACTTATATATTGAGAACCATTCTCCTATAAGTATTCTTTGAAACAAACAATTTACTTAAAAGGTTTGAAAGATTATATCCAACCTATTATATTTCTCATTACCTTTTGTTACCTATTTTAGTTGTAAACTTAATGGATAATACATGCTTCAATCAAGCATCATATCCCTAAATCATTAACTTTAACTCTTTTAAAGACTTGGATTTCATATCTAATATGAAATCTTACTAATTGATTAATTGGAACTATAGGAGTTAAGTTATTGTACTAGAAATAACTATAGAAAAAAATATTGCATCATACAATATATCATATTATTTTCTTCCTCCTTACACAAATCCCTACTTTTATTAATTTAGTTGTGAAAGTATTCACTAGAGCATCTCATTCCCTATAGATAACCAAAAATTTAAAACCTAGCATAACGATCTTATCAAAGTGTTTCAGCATTCTCAATGCTTAATTTCTACTTAATTTTAAACAATTTGAACTTTTCAAAATTTTAATTCAACATTTCATTTAATATATATGACTATATCATATAAATTAATCAGTAATCTAATGAAATATAAGTATTATATTTTTATGAATTGTTATTCCATCCAATATATCACATGTATAAATTTAACAATTTAATACCATCATCATCTTTTCATCAAAGGTTGATTTTGTTATTTTTCAACTTGACAAGTTTCATACAATTTATAATCAAAAGGATAAACATATTCTTATATATAAATTTAGGATCTAGTTATGTTAATTTAACCAACATGGCATAAAAGAATAGTTTCATTATCTAGTTTTGTATTCTTGTCATTTATGTTAAGCATAAGTCTCCTTTGATACGATATATACAAACTATTTGTATAAAATTATATCAACTACTTTTACTTAACAATCTATTTCTTATTATGCTTTGAACATTTTAATACTGTTGAATCTTAATTTAGTACCAAATGCTTATAAGTGTGAACTAGAAATACATATTATCTCTATCATATCTCGTATAGGCAAGAAAAGTCATGCAATCATTTTTCTTCTTATGATACTATAGCAAATGTCTTTAATTGATGTCCATGTTTATACTTTTAGTAGGCTAAATTAAGTGGAACAATTCCAACAAGGTATTATACATTTCAGCTCTAGTCTATGCAACCTCTTGCATCTTATTATCATGGTGTTGACATATATGTTACATGTTGTCATCAAAGTATATCAGACATTAATTAACTCAAAATGCCAATACATTTTGTCATCTATATGATTTTGACATATCTTTAGAACTTTGCCATTGAATCCTAAACAAAGATTATAGCAAAATTGCACACTGAGCATAAGATTTTTCTTTTCAAACTTTAAGAACTCTTTTTAAACATAACCTATGTCTAAGAAATTTGGTTTACTAACTTAGTATCACCTATACTAAACAAGGTAAATTCCACTCAAAATAAAATATAAATATAAGAAAAAAGAAGTAATTAATAATATGTCAAGACTACTAAATGACATTAGGACTTTAATCATGTTTTTGGTTACTCCCACTATTTTATTCTAAATAATAACCCTCACTATTATTCAGAAATATTACTCTAATCTTTCTAGTGGGCTAGTATCCCATTCAAATTTAGTTGATCTTTGGTTTGCTCAACAAACTAACTAAACTTAAATTAGGTAGATAACAATTTTATCATTCACATCTTATAAGACTTGTAGATTTATTAGGTGACAACTCTTGCCAAAACATATCTTGTATGTTATTCCTAATCCTACCTCTAAATTTACGTGATCATGAGTTTACTCATTCAAATCATATAAATTTAGTTTAGTAGCACCCACTGTCATAAGACTAAATATATTCAAGTAAAAGTAGCCTTTAAGTTTGCTCAACAGTCCTAACAATAGATAGAACTCTGGTTTATTCTTATAACAATAGAAGACAACAATCATATTCTTAACGTATACTTAATATTTTATCAAAAGATTTAATTTCATTCGTCTCATCAAATACAAAATTGCATGTAAAATATATATAGATAGATACATGTTAAATTGTATGTTTTATATGAGTAATATTTTACATGCACTATGTATATATTGGATACATGTTAAATTGTCTATATGTATATTAAACATATAAATAAAACTATTATCAAATTATATGCATAAATTTGATTCTATTTATTAATCTTCATAATCTAAAATAATATTTTCAAGTATTTGAAAAAATTAAATTAGATTAAACTCATTAATTCCTAACCCTATGTTTGGTTAGGGGTTTATTAATAGAATAGAATATAATGTAATATTATTCCATCGTTTGTGACGAGGGTTTATAATGGAAGAGAATGAGATGAGATGGAGGAGGAGGGTTTCATATTATATCTCATTCCATCCTAAACAATAAAATGAGAAAGGGGGTTTATGATGGAATGTAAAATGAGAAACAATTTTTCATTATATTATATTATAAATCCTTCTTCCAAACAACATTTTACTATATTACATTATGAACTTTTCCTTCTCTCTCAAATAACAATTTTCTAATATTATATCTATTTACATTCCATTCTATTATAAACCATTCTATTCTATTTCATTAAAAAACCTAATGTCCAACCTGACATAGCCTAAATGAATTAAATTCATATTCCAAATAGAAATTTAATTTGATTTGAAAACATTTTTCAAATCCAAATGGAAACTATTTCTAATTAACATGACTCCATAAGATTTAATTGAAAATTTTTTCAATAAATTATTTGTTTTACTCATTATAATTTAGAAAAACTTTTTTTTTCAAAATTATATAAGTAACATGTTTTAATTCAATTAGAAAATTATTTCTAATTTCATTAGAAATTACTTTTCCTTAATTAGAAAACTATTTTCTAATATTAAACTTTCAAAATTAAATAAACACTTTTAAATTTAATTTAAAATTCCTTTGTTTTATTTAGAGATTGATTTATTAATTAATTATAAATAAGTTAGAAAACTAATTTTCAAAATATTAAAGAAAGCACTTTTTAATGAATAAATGAAAACAGTTTTTAAAATTTAACCAAGAAAGATACTTTTTGTAAAAAATAAGAAACTTATTATTCATAAATAAACAAACAATTTCTAAATAAATTGAATAATTTTCTCTAAAAAAATAAAATTTTAAATTTAATTTATTTCAATCATATTGAAATAAATAAATTTAATTAAGAAATACGTTTCTTAATTTTAAAAATTCTAATTAATTAATTTTAATCTAATTGAAACTAATTAATTCTAATTTTAAAAACTAATTTTCTTAATTAAACTAAGAGTTAATAAATTATCAATCTTAATTATATTAAGAAAAAGAATTACTTTAATTTTTGGAATTGAATGTTAATTTTAAAAAATTTTAAAGTGAGGTTTAAAATTTAATAAAATTAAAAATACATTTTTCTTTATTTAAATTATTCCATTTCAGGTTTAAGTAATTCTTAAATTCGCACCTTAACAAACCTGTTGTAACTTTGTTGCCAGTCAAGTCATATTCATACCATATTCCTAACAAAGAATAAGTATTCCTGATCTTCAAACCCTTCATATGTTAGTTAAGTTGCCAAACACCCCATATCATAAATATATTTCCAAACACCCCTCTTCATCAAGTTAAGAAACCCTAAAATCGGAACAACCCTAGCTACAATCTGCCGCTGCTGCGGCCACCTCCAAGGACTGTCGTCGCCTTGTGCCATCATCTCCAGTGGTCGCAGCCGCTACTTATTTCTCCGTCGACAGCTCCTCGACTCAGTTGTCCTTACGCGATGTTGTTTCTGGGTAGCTGGTGAATTGTTGCCCTTGCGCGATGTCGTTTGCAGTGGCTGCTTCCTCACCTATGCGGGAAGCCGCCAACAGTGGAGATCAGTTGTCGCTGCCACCAACAGCTTCCAATATAAACTCCGACATTCTCCAGGCTGCCGGCATCAGGTAGTATCCACCAGCATCGCTATCTACTCTTGCAAAACGTTGCACATTGTTGTCCAGACGCAAGTAATGCCAAGCTGACAACATCTGGTAGTTTCAACAGAAGACACACAGCTCACAACGCAACCCATAGTGCTGTTGGTGCCGCCAACGTCTTCTTGACTCTCCGACGTTGTAGCTGCCTTACCAGAAATCCCAATCACAAGCTACCACAAAATCAACACATTCTCCTATGTCAACGTCCACAAAGATCTCATGCATCACACCACTTATTCCAAATTCCAGCAGCTTATGTGTTGTATTTTCCAGATATTCAAGGCCACAAACATGGTGCTTTCCAGGCAGGTACAAACTCTCGCAGTCACAAGATTTCCAGCAACCTTCATTCAAAATATTTCCTATGGAAGGGCTTTCTATGACTCCTTGTTTTCATAATCCCTTACATGCGACGACGACGCTATAATCTCATCATAGAAATTTTCCAGATTTTAGGTTTTGGGTTTTAGGTGTTTAATATGAACTTTTCTTGCATTGTTTAATATTTTGTTTTAACTTTTAAATAATTATTAATAACATTGACAATTTAATTCTAAATGAATTAGATTTATGGTTCTACGAAATTTCAATCTAAACCTTTTAGATTAAAATCAATCAAATCTAAATCTCAATTTTAGAGCTTTAATTTTCAATTCCAAAATTTAGTATCAATAACAGTCTGATAATGTAATCAAATTATAGAATTAGAATTTGACTTTAATATCGCTATTGGAAAATTAGGATGGGATTCAATCCCGACTATAATTACGAAATTTTTTCATTTTTTGATTTTCGAAAAATCAAAATCACTTTAATTATATACAATGATTAACACATAAATCATAATAAAACATTAATCTTAATTTGTACCTTATTACAAAACTTGATCATATTCTTATCATATCCTTGGAACTATTTCCGAATCTGGTCCGTCTAAACCATCGTAACTACTCAAATGTCTAACCATTAACAGTATCCACAGAATCGCTTGAAATAATTTTTAACTCTTACATAAAGGGTTAAGCAAGAAGTGTTAGCTTTATTAGAACTTAAGTCTATTTATAACAAATTTTGGATATTTTAGTAAATTACTTGAAATTAAATTTTAATCTCAATTAAATTTTAAATTCCAGTGTCCAAATAAGCTCCAAAATCTTATATTGATCCTTATTTATTAAATATCTCATATTTAATTATAAAATTTTTCAAACTTTACAATCAAATTTAACTTGATTAAAATATCTTTGTTCTCTTCAATCATTTCTTTATGTAAGATTTATTAGATTCTCAAATATGTTGACAATGAGTATAAATTAGAATTATAATTAAATAAATTAAAACTCCTTTTAATTTATCTTTAATTCTCTAATTTTATAATTTATAATCATATATTAAGATTGACGTCTAACAACACATTATAATTACCCACATATTTACGAACATCAAAGTGGTTTTGATAAACCTTTCTGTGCATACTTTTTTCATATAAATCAATCATTTTATCATACAATGTTCTTATTAGACATAGAACATAAAATTAATGTATACCCTATTTTGAGTTAATAATATTAGTTCTCAGTCTTTATCTATAGATTCAATTAATGAAATTTGTAAATTATTTACAAAAGTCATTTCACCTTAGCCAAAGATTTTCTGAATCAATACTAATCGAGAACAACATAACATTCTTCCTAATTACTTTAGGATGATGAATCCTATTTTGATCACTCAACTACCTTTATATAGTTCATGCTACATTCAATGACTATTGACTGAACTACCCAAGAATAGAATAGGCTATAAGTAATATTAAAACTTTAGAGACCTTAAGTCAAATGATCACTTATACAATCATCTCAATATGAATTTTCATAGACATACAAGAAAGGTTCCAAATGAATTTCTTATATAGAGGTCGATTTAGTGAACTTATTCTCTAACAAGCACCTACATATTTGTTTAAATATCTTCATACTTTAGTCTATAAGATTAACTACTTTCTTCATAAAAAAAATAAAACTTGTGTTAGTCTTTTTATGCTCTATTAATATCTAAACTTAATATAATAATGGCTAGAAACAATTCAGTGATAATACGTAAATGTAATATAAATCTTATAATTATAATCTCAATATAATTTCGTTTGCAATATATAATTATCTCATAGAATTTATTATATATATCTAAATATGTACAAGATAAATAATCCTTTTAAATAATTGTCACTAAACTACAGCCAAACTGATTGGTTGTAAGTTATAAACTAATATATTCCTATACATTTTCAACATTATTGAGAAAATGGCATAGCGAAAGTCATAAGAGCTCGGATAGGCCTTAAGTAGATATGCAACTGCAATTAGATACTTGGGCTTTCTTTGTTTCTCATCTGAAGTGTATCTATTTGGTGGTTCTTATAATTGTGTTTGAAAGGTAAAATAACCAATTGAAGAATCTAGTGAGTATAAGAGAGTTTAATGAGTTTGCTTACCTTGAGAGTATTATTAATAAAAGTATCTTTAGGTATTAGAGGAGGGTAGGCAAATATTGTATATGGTGCGCCCGGACACGAGCCTTCATGACTCGAGTTAGGTCAAGCTAGGTTGGGCTAGGTCAGGAGTAGCGTGAGCCTGAACTAACCCATTGACATTTTTACACTCCGCTCTTTTTATGTTTCGTAAAATTATTTTAACCTGTTGTATTGATATTTTATCTACATATCGTTAAAAATCAGTGTTACAGGCTTGCAATAGATTAAATGGTACAGGTGATCTCTTGCTTTCTTTGTTTTGTTCTTTATTCACAACCTTAATTTTTTTTATATCCTTAACGGGTGAGAGAATAGGGGGTAATGAGTCATCACCTATGCCCTGTCAAATAATAAATAAATAAATATAAATAAAAAGGGGACTTTCTCTCAATTCCCCAAATTTTGACAAGGATTGATTGATTTGACGTGTTGCTTTTGTTTTCTTTTTCCTACGCTACCTTGTTGTCATCTCCCTCTTTTCCCACTTTACCCTCCTCACCTTTCAATTACTATTTTTTCTTTGCAATTTTCATCTTTATATTCTCATATGTACCATTATTCTCATATTTATTGTACTCAAAATTTTCAAAATGTTATCTTATTTTATTTACTAATAAATCACAAAACTATGTAATGAAGAGATATCCATTTCTTGCGATTTAAAAAAATAAAAGTGATATAATATTTAAGTCCAACTTAAACATTTAAAAAGAATTCGACATGTTTTTACAATCTCTAAAACATTTTTTCAGACATGAAGTTGAAAAGTGTCATATTTCTATGAATTTTTTAATAGAAACAATTAGTTTTCTAATTCTAAAAAATTTAAATATTTAATATAAAATTTCAAAAAATTGCACAGTAAAGTAAAAAATAAATTCTGTAATTTATTATTTCATCTTTTAAATAAAAAATAATTACATAAAATTATTATTATTATGAACTTTTAAAAACCTGGCATTACCTACCTAATCAGTGCCACATTTTTTAACTGGTCACCCTTACACTTTTCTTTGTCATTTCTTTTTTTTTTCCCCATGAAAAGAAATAATGTGGCATGTTGCTTTCTCACTCTGCATTTTGTTATGATACATTGGACGCCATGCCGTTCCTCACAACTTGCAACTTCAAGTTGGTTGCTTTAAGGACACCCATCTATTCTAATGCGACTGACAAGACGACTTAATTGAGATTAGATATTTTGGGTTTGACAAATTTTGGTAAGGTATGAGTGCTGATGTCTCTCCCATCTTATCCCTACTGGAGATTAATTAATGGTTTTTTATGTTCTTTAGAACAGTATTTTTGACACGCAAACTTCCGTTGAAGTACTGCAATGCAACACACTCTCATGTTTCTGCTCTCCTCCGAGTGTTTAACATAATACATGGAGTGATTTAACTAAAGAAACATGTCCTTTTGTTTTATGAACTATCTAAGACTTTGTTACCTCTGTTTCAATATTATAATATCTTATTTTATCTTATAAATTTCAGTCATTCATTTATATAAGTCTCGCGTTTATTTATGCGAGATCTATAGAGGATTCACATAAATAAATAACCGAGATTTATAAGATAGAATAAGACATCATAAAATTAAACAGAAACTCCAAACTCCTCTTTTTTATAATTCCAACTCTTGGAGCGTGGACGTTTTCATTGAAAAAAGTAAGATACTCCTAAAGAGAGAGGCAGATTTATATAATTATTCAAGTTTGAGATATAATAAACGTATCTTTATTACATATTCATTTTCTTTTACTACATATCTCTCTTTATCAAACTTATGTCCTACATACCTTGTTTTCCCCTCAAGAATGAGAAAGCAAAAATCTATAACTACTGTACGCAGTTCGGCTTGCATCTTCTTAGGCATAAAATTAGTCAACACGAAAGGAAACAAACTTACTTTTTAAAAATACATTATATAATATTAAACATATTACAAATTTCCTTAGCACTAACTATTAATTTCAATATTAGTAATTATTAATTATACGATAAAATATTGATTATAATTAAAATTATCAGATAAAATTTAATAATTTAAGATTATTTTTAATATAATAAACAATTAAAAATAAAGACCTTATATGAAAATTTATAAAATTAAATCGAGGCTTTATTTAATGGTTTTGCGAAATAAGTGAGGGTATAGTAGTAATTAAGCTCTCGGTTCTTCAGTATCCCCAATAAGAAAAGCCATCACCCTCTTGTCCCTTCACCTCAGGCTCAGGCTTTGTTATAAACACCCATCAAACGTCTCCTTGCCAGAGAAGAATCTCCCTGTCTCTCTCTCAATCAAAATACACATAAAAGTTCTCAACTTTCAACCTCTCTGCTCTGATAGCTTTCTACCCATCAGTCAGCTATTGCCTGTGTGTCTTTCTCCGTTTGTGTTTCCAAGGTCATAGCTTTTAAAAACCCACCATTTTGCTTCGTGTTTATATATTGATGGGTGTGGGGTTCCTTTACTATCTAACTTTCCACACTGCAGTGATTCTCAACGGCAGCTTTTTTCGTCACAAGCATTAGATCGTGCTGTTTAAGACGCTTAACCCCTTTTTCTTCATTTCTCTGAAACTTTACATGATTGCTTAAAAACTGTTCTCGGAATTTATAAGGACACAAACTACGGAATTTTTAACTATGGCTGGTGCTGTAGTTGGTTCTAACATGACTGTTTTGCTTCAGAACAGTTCCGACCCTCTTTGGATTCCCAACTCCTCTACTGCTCTTCATGGTAAATTTGCGATCTTGCTCTTTCTTCCCTCGTCGTTTGAACCATTCTTTTTCAGAGATGTTCACATCTTATTGTAACTTCGTCTCATAGGTGTTGTTCTGTTGAAAAATGTTTACATGTTCTCGCATAAAGCTTGTAGCTTTTTCTGTTCACTCTCTTTTCTTCTTTCTTTCCCATGCCTTGTACTTGGGAAATTGTTTTTTTCTTTAATTTTCTGCGTTCTTGTTATTGTTTCCGACTTTTATAGTGATAACAAAAGGTGGTTTATTGCTTTAGTTGGATATGACGATGGAACTGAAGTGTGAATGTAGTGAACATGTGTCTCTTGATGTCAGAGTAATTGTCGTATATATTTTCTTCTGTTAAAGTGGAATAGGTGGTTTTTGTGGTCACTTGCTGTTACTATGAGATCGTTATGCAGTTGTTTCAGGGAGTGCATCTGTGTTAGCTCTGTTTTTAGCTTTTCTAAGTTTATGCGGGAAAACAACATTCATATTTTAACAATGTGAGGCCTTTTCAATTGGGATCCTTCTTGCAATATAGCTATCAACTTGAAGAGAGCGTTCACTGTAATCGGATCGTTGGTGGCATAGAATAATTAATATAGGAAACTGTCAACTAATTAATGTTACACTGGACTGGACAGCAAGGAGATTTGAGAATTGATATGCGGAACTGTTCTGATCTTTTGATGATTTTATTCAGGTCCAAAGTCAACGGTTGATTTTGAGAACGTTGGTGGAGACACGCCATTCTTCCAGCCCCTTATTAAAGAAGAAAATGGGGACGAGGATTTTGATGCGTGCCTTAACCCAACAGGCAAGAAAAGGCGGCTTTCGACACGTCAAGTTCAGTTCCTTGAAGGGAACTTTGCAGTGGAGAACAAGCTTGAACCAGAAAGAAAGATCCAACTTGCCAAAGAACTTGGTTTGCAGCCTCGCCAAGTTGCAATATGGTTTCAAAACCGGCGTGCTCGTTTCAAGAACAAACAGCTGGAAAAGGATTACGACTCTCTAAAAGCTAGCTATGACAAACTTAAGGCTGATTACGACAATCTACTTAAGGACAAAGAGAGCTTGAAAAGTGAGGTAATCCACTGAACCTCAGGTTGAATATTGATCGAATAATATGCATACTCGTTAAATGATTGATAACCTTTTTTTTCTTAATTTGTCTCAACAGATTGTTTCATTGAAAGATAAATTGCTTATGAAGGAGAAGGGGACTGGAGCGCTCGAACTAATTAATACCGCTGTTTCAGCCAATCCGGAACCTGAAGAAGAATCATTTCCTGAAATGGTGCCAGAAAAGGCTCTCAATGCGCCTTTTGTGACACTTAAACAAGAAGATGCGAGTTCAGCTAAAAGTGATGTTTTCGACTCTGATAGCCCGCATTCGTTCTTGGAGCCTGGTGACTCATCTCATGTATTTGAGCCAGACCAATCTGATTTCTCACAAGACGAAGAAGATAATCTGAGCAGGAGCCTTCTACCCCAACCATTCTTCACTAAACTCTATCATGAAACACCTGCAATTTCTTGTAACTTTGAATTCCCAGTGGAAGATCAGCCCTTTTGGACCTGGAATTACTGAGTCATCATTTCGTATTGCATATTTTATATGGCCTGTGATGAAGGTTAAATTTCTCGGTTGTAATTATGAGTGCTTAGTGATAAATTTCGAAACTTTATTCTCCCTAATACTTTGGAAACACACTCCACTTTAGCTTAGACACTTCAGACTACACAACTAATGATCTTCATGTTAATGTTAAACACGTGACGGGGAAGTCTCCATGCTTGACACAAAAGGCCTAAGCTGTGTATAGGTATGGATCTACAATAGTAAGCAATAGAATAGGAGCAAGAAAACTCCAAGAATCGTCCAATACTTTGCAGTAGCGTGACAGCTCAAAAGTCTCAAAATAGAGGTCGCTCTTACAAGTCAAAGTTTTGAGGTATGGCTACGGGTTCTTTCTTCACTTTGGCAACTACTCTATCAGCCTATTGAAGTTGTCTACTCTTGAATGCCGATAAGACCCATTTTGTTAATTTAGTAGTTCTGAAAGCAGTTTGATTCTATATCAAGATTTCATCTGTCACAGAATATCTTTGCTGATGCAAGTTGATTTGCTCTCATTGACATCTGTTGCCTTATCCCCTCTTATTCATTGTCTAAACAGGTTTCATACTTCAGTCGTTTGGTAGAACGTACGTTTCATCAGCCCGAATCACTTTCTTTTTATATATGTCAAGACTTCAATATTTGCTTAAATTAAAGTTTCCCGTTTTCCGACTTAGATGGATAATAATGTCATGGTCACGCAAGAAGACTTTTTATTTGCCATGAAATTAGAAAAAAAAAACATTGGTCAGATTCATTTTTACCACTTTGGATATACTTCAAAAGTGTTATGTCAATTATACAATAATTGAGGCAATCTAGTAAAAATCCAGGAAAACAGGAATCCTGTCGAGTTTGATCTCCCCACTACCAAGCCAATTTCTTTTCTTTATTGATTATATAATTTCAACACCTTTTAAGAATATTAAGAGCATGTATTAAACTACTCAACTTTACTTAACGGCGGGAGATGAGGATAAAATGGAAGCTCATACTTGATGATTAATCGCTTAGGAGGGATTCACATATAGCTGAAGGGTCTTCTTTCAAAATACGCCCTGGTCACGAAGATAAAACTACAACTCTTTATTTACCATTATCGAGAACCTAACTTGGGACTTGATGATAAACGACATGACCTTGTATTAGAAAAGCTATTCCTACAGTTCAATAGTGTAACAAAATCAACCGCTTGTTATTTTGTAGCAGGGAGGGTCCATGATTCCTTGCAAATCATGTGAAGGAATAAATTGTTTGTTTTTTTTTTAAGTATAGCTTTTAGATATGTTGTGTTATGAATTTCAAATTGGATCCTCAGGTCTTCTCTTGTTTAATTGTATAGTCTTTGTTTTTTTTAATTCCTCCTTAATAGATGGTTGAAAGAGAGAACAATCGTCCAAAAGTGAAATGATAAAAATTGAAATACAATTATATGGGAAAGACAAAGACAACGCCAAAGTTTTGTTTTCAACCTCACTTCTCGCATTTATTTACAATTAATAACAGAAATGCTTTATGAAAATTTTAACTTCTATACCCTGCAAGCTTGGAACAACCTAAGAAGTAAATACTGTCCATTAAAACAAATCTAACACACAGTAATAGTAGTAGTGGCAGTGGGTCACTCAGGCCAAGGCCCAAGTTGACAACTTCTACCCATATTAGGACACGAGGCATCTTAGCCCGAGCCTGAAGCCCAACTTGACCTAAGACGACCTGAATTTTTTTAAAAAATAAAAACAATGTGTTAAAAACAACTTCATTTTTCCTTTAAATTTCGAGTTTTGATGGACTAGGCCTAAATAGCCTAAGACCAACCTAAAGCCCATTTTTTTAAAAAGGCTCAAGGCCTAGCTCTTAACTCAATAGGTTAGGCCCTGACCTATTTGCCACCGCTACGTAGAAGATAAACATTGTGTTTATCATAAATTATTAATAGAATATAGATACACTCCTACCAATTAAATATTTCAGTTGTTAGCCAAGCATGTGTTTGATGGTGATGACAGGATATAAGATCCACTTGTAACCATGGTAGTGTGTCGTAACACTACACAAAATAATTAAATCTAAAACTATAGAAGTGATAAGTCTAGGTCAATCCCATAGATATTAAATCCAATTACTTTCCTAAATTATCTGTATATATAAAACAAATCAGGTTTGATGCAAATTAGAAAATAATGTAAGAGTGAATATATAAAAGTGACTCAAATTAAATAGCAAAAAAGTGATAAAATTTATAAATGGGTTGAAATCCGGTTCTTTAGTTTAATCTTGGCTACACATAATTTCACATACGTCATCACATTATCGTCTTCACACCTCTTTTTAGACTATCGATCGTGAATTAACAACAAGCTTTGTTAATCATGATTTTTCTTAGGTCGTAATTAATTAAGAAGAGCTCGTTAATTAACTTTAACAATCCGATAATCTAAAATAAGCTCTCTAAGTTTATTTGGATAGATACGTTACGAGTGAGAAAAATAGATCAATCTAAGCAATAACCATACAAGCTCGGGATATTTAACTTACACTAATTTATCCCTAATGATTTAATACCATTAGTTGCTACATACAACTTCAAACACGACTATTACGTACCGTATTCAAGTTCTAGCAATGAGTTTTCATAAAACATAATCTAATAGAGCATTAAGATCATTCTTATATAACCCTCAGTCAATAAACACAAGATAACATAAACAATCCGAAAAGAGGGAAAGAAACGATACACAAAGACGAAATGCTTAAATGTGCTCCTTGGAGTCAACTTCACCTCCAAACTAGTGTTGGAAAGGTTACTCCATCTTCTCCATCAATCCCCAAGAAATAGCCACGAATCACCAATATTCTTGTCAAAAACCAAAAGAGAATGAATAAATATTGACTTTGTCCGAGTCTCTCGTTCGCCATTACAAAACAAATGCTTTTATAGTTAAAAACTATGTTTATAGGTGGACAAGTAGCAACTCACCCGTGTGACTTGGTGGGTCACGCCCGTGAGTGTGAGTCATGTTGTCACGCCCATGTAGCACACCCATGATAAACTTGTCATGGGCGTGACAACACTCTCACGGCCATGACTTATTTGTCATGGTCGTGAGATGCATATCAAGGCATGGCAATGTGTCACTCTTCATTCTTTTTGGCATTTTCTTGTTTCCTCTTACTCTAATCCTTCTCCTTCTTGTTTCATGAAGACAATTGAGTGTGAATCTTAAGAAGATAACTCAACGAGTATGCTTTCGGCTCATTGTAGCTACCGTGTTTCCAAATTGTACCTAAAATCTAATATGAACTAAAGTGAGTGCCATAAGCATTTTAAAGCATTAATCACTTAGTGTCATGGATTAAATGTACTAACAATTAAGCATAGATTAAACCATCAAGAATGCACACCATGGAACCTTATGCTAGGGCCCATCAATATTGACTAGATGGAGGACATGACAGAAGAATAGTGGTAT
The DNA here is from genome assembly GCA_025531925.1 of Erythroxylum plowmanianum. Lineage (NCBI taxonomy): Eukaryota > Viridiplantae > Streptophyta > Magnoliopsida > Malpighiales > Erythroxylaceae > Erythroxylum > Erythroxylum plowmanianum. The sequence goes on along the minus strand of JANVCQ010000003.1, from coordinate 14,208,763 downwards.
TGGTGATTGATAGGAAAATGGGGCCACATATAAACAAGTGTTAACGTCTGGAATTTTATTCCAGGAGGGTACAGATAAAAATGACATAGGAAGCAACGTAGCGAATCGGGGCCTAAAGAGTTGAGGAGTTGTGAGTCTATTCGAACTATCAACAAATTCCTACAATTTTAGGTAGGATAAGGATTGTAATTATTTCGACTTCTTGGGGTATAATGACATACCGAGAAGCTCACCTAGAAAGAATTAGTGGAGAAATCTTATATTATACATGATGATCTTTTTGATATCCAAATTTGATACGGATTTCCTATTTGTGAAAAAATAAAAAGAAAAAATTTCTAATAGCATTCCTCCTACATCCCCTTATTAGATCCTTAAAGAGGTTTTTAAAAATAGAATGAAAGAACAAAAATGAGTTCAGGAAGGCTTAATTACTGAACCACTTTTCTATATTATTCTCTACTCTCTTTTTTTTGGAATTGGGAGAGATGACTATGTACAATGTAGGATCTTTGATGGTAGTGACATTGTCACAGTATTAAAGAAATAAAAAAATTCCAGTGATTGATTTCACACATGTTTAGTCACTCTCTTAGGTCCCACTACCCATGTGCAAACCATAACTCTCTGTCCACCCAACTGTTGTCTCACTGGTCACTCTAGATGGTAATGAGCTGAGTCGAGCCTGGGCGTTGACCGGATCATGGCTTGGTCCCCAGTCTGATGGGCCTAGGGCAGGACATTCTAGTTCGAACCTATTTATTAATTTTTATAAAAGAACTAAAAAATGACATCTTTTTCACTCTTGGTTGAGCCACAAGTCTGCACAACCTGGCTCAATCCTGGCCCATAGCTCGATTTGGCCAAGAAATCCCTATCCATGGCTCAGTCAACCCAAGCCTGGCCTATTGACTTCAGGTAAGTTCGGGTCTAGCCCGCGCCAGATTACTATCCCTACTGTTCACACCACCCACCTTCCCTTATAAGAAATAGAAAATTTTTCCTTTCTTTTTCTTTACGTTATCCTTTTTTGTTCTCAAAGTCCCCAGAGAATTCATTAGTGATGGACCACAGAACAAAAAATTAGCAACTCTTTCATAATCTAAATCATTTTTAGAAATTTCTCATAGTTTAATATTTAAAAAACTCTCATACTTTTCCTTATACTCTTTATAAATCTTTATATTAAAATTTTGTCAAAAATGTAATAGTCTGGTAAAATGTAATTAAAACTATTATTATTATGTTTTGATATAAAATCTATAATATGAACATGGATTAATCACATTAGATTATTGAGAACAAAGTTGATTGTAGAAATGTATTTGAATTTAGTAATAAATATGATTGAAGTGTTGCAATTCTTTTTGACTTTTGACTTTTTAGAAGACACATATAAGTTAATTGTCTTTTTTTAATGATAAGGTATTTAAAAAAACTCCTGAGGATCATAATCATTTATTTATATATAGTTTTTATTCTTAATTTACTCATTATAAGTTAGGGATCTAATAATAAAGTTTCTACACAAATAATAGTTAATACTTAATTAGATAACTTAAACTCGTTAACCTATAACTTTATTAGATTTTTTTTAGTCTTAGGTTAAACTTTATAACAGCCCACGATATATATATGAGCTCAAAAGTATTATTATTAATCAATCTGACCATTAATCATATCAATATGGGAATAAAAAATCTTCTTCATAATTATTACGACTAGACCTATCAATAGTAATATACATCGATATAATTAACGATATGGATCAATTATATATGCATAGTATGGAAATTTCATATCATATGATTTTAATATGCCTATTTCTAGTAGATCCTACTTTATTCCTTATTGAGATCTAACAAACTAAATTAGATTGTAAACTCATAAAATCCTTTATATTGCAGTATTAAACTATAAAAATCTATAAGATATATCTAACCATAAGTATTTATAGATACAAAAAGTATTTATAGATACAAACTCCCATTAAACTATTATAATATCAAACGACATAACACCCATATGAGTAGTGTGCTAATGATAGACTTTGGATAGTAAGCCTTTAGTTTGTGAAACTGCAATTGTAGAGATTATCCTAATATGTTATGTAGACATCTGACCACTATGAATTCGTTCTTTAATAACTAAGAACTTAATATCAATGTGCTTCAACTTTGACGATCTCTTATTGTTGTTAGCATAAGACACAATTGACTCATTATCACAAAATAACTTTACTGGTCTTTTTATACCATCTATACTTTACAACCTAGTGACAAAGTATCTTAGCCATATCCCACAATTGGATGCCTCATAGTAAAAGCAACTATAAGTGTTTGTTTACTACTTCTCCAAGAAGTAGCTCCTCTAGCAATCAAGTACATATGATATAAACTAGATCTACAACCATCTTTAATGTGCACCGCGGAAAGATTAATGACAATTTGATGGTGTTTTTGATGGGTGTTTTGTTTTGGTGTGTTTTCGACCTTGAGGAATTAAGAAGGATGGAAATTTTGAATTTAACAAACAAGAAAAATAAGGATACGCAAGGTTTGATTTCTACGACA
>JANVCQ010000003.1:14195791-14206090 GCA_025531925.1 Erythroxylum plowmanianum | reverse complement strand
ATTGATAAGTGAAAGATGGTTTGAAAGGTAACAAGAACAAGAGAATAATGTTTCTCCCTATTGAAGTCGACAACTCTCCAACAATTCTGATCTAAAAGTTCCGAAAATTTTACCTAAAGACATATATTTATACCTAGATTAAATAATAAAAAGGTTGGGCTAAAATACATGGAAGTCCCAAAATAAAACAAAGTCTAAAAATTAAATAAATAAATCTGATGTGTGACGCCATTACTGGATCCATATGCTCTTGGGCTTAAGTGAATTAAATAGCCCACTCCCACTAATAAAATAAGTGACGCACCAAAAACTTATTAGGCTTAAGTGATGAAGCATTAAAATAGCCCAAATCTTCTTGTCTTCAAGGTCCAAGTGTATCCGGTCCAAAGATTTGAGTTAAATGGATTAGTTTGGGCTCAATTCTATTAAAGTCTCTTCCAATAGGCTTAGAGCTCACCATCCTCTCAAGATAAAAGCCCACATGTGTATAAAGAGCCTCTTTAAATCTCTTGGCCCTAGCTTTGGTCATAGGTCCTTCTGGCATGGCTAACTCTCGGCGTGGTCCTGCTCGATGGTCCATGGTCCCGCTCACATTAATCTTGACGTCCCATAAAATTAGATTCAGAAAACCTAATAATCTCTAATTGATCAGATCTCTTATATGTGAGCATGTAGTCTTTTATTCTTTTAAGATACCATATAACCCATTTGGTTGCTTTCCAATGATCTACTTCTAGATTGCTCAAATATCTGCCCTATATTCCAACAATGTATACAATATCTGGATGCATACATACCCAAGTATATGTTAGACTTTTTCCGGCTAAAGTATAAGGAATCTTTTATATTTTTTTAGTTTCTAAATCATTATTGTAGAATTGATTGAAACTAAATTTGTCTCCTTTATTAATAGGCTATCACCAGATTATTATCTTACATGTCAAATCTATTAAATACCTTCTCAATATAGCCCTTTTGTGACATCCTAAGAATACCTCAAGAACGATCTCGATTTATTTAAATCCATAATAAAGAAGTGTCACTAAGATCTTTCATCTTAAAATTCTTTGATATAAATTTCTTTCTTTTGTGTGCAATAAGCCTATAACATTCTTAATAAGCAATAAGTTCTCAGCATATAAAATAAAAAAATATACTTACTCTTAGTGAACTTGTGGTATATATGGTCATCAACTAAATTAATCGTAAAGCCAAAAGAGAAGACAACTTGATGAAACTTGTAATACCATTAATAAGTAGCTTGCTAAACGAGTCAACAAATTCCTCAAAATTAATCTTCGATTCACTAAATTTTTGTATTTGTCCTGAAAAAGGACGAATCCTAAGAGAACCAAAAACTAGTTTCTTAATTTCAATTTATAAAATAGAATGGAGGTTTATGATTAATTAACTAATAAAATTAATTTAACAAGATATTAAAGTAAGAAATTCAATTTAATTAACTTTGATTAAAGGAATGAGTCCAAAATTATAATTTTGGTTATTGGTTTAAAAGCTAGCTTCTTAATTTCAATTGATAAAATAAAATGAAGGTTTGTAATTAATTAACTAATAAACTTAAGTTAATAAGAAATCAAAATAAATAAATTGAATATTAAAGTGAGAAATTCAATTTTAAATAACTTTGTTTCAAGGAAAGAATCTCATTAAATTTTTACTTTGATCATTAGTCTAAAATGAATAAAATTTTGTTATTTAAGCAATTAGTTTGAAATCTATTAGGATAGCTATAACAAGTCTCAATTTTTCTAAATTAATTAATCCAAACTAAGCTTTCAAATCAAAACTTACCATATAAATTAAATGATAGCAATAAGCTTAATGAAAAGGACTAAACCCTAAATTAAATAATTAAGACAGATAATTAAGGCAGTTACAACTATTCAATTTATTTTTTATTTATCATAAGTTAAATATGAAAACACATAGATAATCTACTTACTACTTGTACCAATTATTCATAATAATTATGGATCATTAAACTCAGGGATAGGAATTGAATAATAAATATTGAATTAATTTGTCAGATTAATCAATATTAATTACTCAAGACATAAAAGAAAAAAAGAAATATTTGTATTAAAATAAAATCTAGGTTTAGAATAAACATCCCAAGGTTTCAACTAGAGTTTTAACTTCCCTTGAATAAAAAATCAGACTTAGCCACTCATGGCTATAGTTCTTCACTAAAGATAGAAAAAGGAAGGTAGAAGGAAAATAATAATGTGTGTAACATTTTCTTCCTCCACTCCTCCCCAAAAACTATCTTTTATCAATATTCCAAATATAATCCTTTAATAAATTTTAAATCCCTACATAATAAGGACAAGAATAAGTTTCCTAATTGAATTGAACTTCCTAAAATGAGTCTGACTCTAAAGGTGATCTTCTTTTATCAATTTCAGTAATTTGTCATCTTTGACTCGATCTTTTCAAAATTTGTGGCTTTAACAAATGATGTTCTAATTAGATATTTCAAACTAAATTTAATTCAATCTCCATTTATCACCTCCTAAAATAAAATTAATATTAATTATACTAATTAAACACTAAAATTAACTAAAAATAAAAGAGAAAAACCCAATTAGTATGACCTAATCACATCTTATCACTTGCTTAAGTCCAAAGATGAATTTCATTAATTTGAAAACCATTTATTTTGAATTGTTAGGAATAAAATTTTTGGCTACTCTATATGAATTATTTCCCATTGTTACCATTGAGGAAATTTGTCTTAACATGCATCTAATACAACTTAAGATCAAAGTATATTGTAAGTCCCAATAGAATTCTGAAAGAGTCTTTCGAAGAAATTGATGAGAAAGTTTCTTTATAATCAATTCCTTCCTTTTGGGTGAAGCCCTTTGCAAATAAAAGAGTCTTATATCTTTCCTTATTGCCTTTTGAATAACTTTTGATCTTAACTATCTATTTGAAGGTAATGGATTTTATACTTTTGGGCAATGAAAAAAGATCCCAAACATCATTGTCTTTCATGGACTTAATTTCATCATCCATGACATCAATCCACTTTAGAGAATTAGAACTTTCCAAGGCTTTATGGAAGTTGATTAGATCATCTTCCATAATGCCAATACCAATACCATATTGATGGAGATAGACAATATAATCATATGGAATTGCACTTTTCGTATCTCTAAGGGATCTTTTTAAAGATGTTTGTTCTTGAGGTTAATGAGTTTCTACTTCAAGAATATTTAATTGATCTTGATTAGAGAGACTTTCATCACTGTCTTATTGCTCTAGAGTTGCTTTTTGAATAATTTCAAAAATGAAAACTTGATCATGGTCAATAATAAATGTAGGAAGATAAATGAATTCCTCTTCAAAGCCAAAGTCTCTAACCTTATATCCCCCTTCAAACTTAACATCCTCAAGGAATTTGGCATTTCCCATATCAAAAATATATTTACTTATGGGATTATAAAATTTGTATCCTTGTGACTGTTTAAAGTATTCAAAGAAATAACTACTAACTGTTTTTGAGTTGTCACGTTCCTAACCTTAGCCTGTGATCAACGCTAAAGGAGTAGTAAACTTAAGATTTACTGGACCCTTAGCAAGCCTAAAATGTCTTCAAATTCCTATATCCATAATAAAGATCAGATTTTAAAATGATTAAGCTCATACTTATAACAATCAAACAATTGCTACAATATACAATACTCAATGTGTTACAATGTTGAGATAGTTAATACAAGAGAAATCCAACATGTACAAGACTACAACGGCTTTAGATTCAAAGGCCACCAATAAACATACATCGAATCGTTGGAGGAGATGAAGACCAACGAAGTACCCTGTTAGAAGAGATTTGAAAAGAAGATCCTGAAAATAATTGGGGAGAGTCAGACCTGACTCAGTGAATTAATCTATGTTAATGTTATGCACTCCAAATGATTTAAAATTATATATATATAATGATTATGTTCATAAACATGCATGCATTTCCCATTTCAATATCATATCACATAATCATCACAAATGCAAATCACAAATAATAGTGGACAACTGACAAATGACCTTATAACATACCTCTTATCCATAGACTCTAGTTATAGGGGCTCTCTTGTTCTACATGGATCACTTGGTCCAAATGTGGTGGATTGTTGTCTGATAGCCGTACTCAATCGAACTACCGCAGCCTCACTATAACATGATTGCCATTCGAGAGCAAGCTCAACCGACTACCACGATCATGCCACAATATCATATACCATATATCAGTTGGCATTTGAGAGCAAGCTCAACCAAACCACCTAAACCGCCTCATATCTCAGTCAACGGACCCACCAATTGATCAAATACTAACCCAAATCTATACCTAACTAATTGACTCACTGTGCACATAGCTTGGTGATGCCTACCAAGTAACTCATACCATAACAATCCTCCACATCATCACATATCAAGAAAAATATAACATTGCATAACAAAAATATGTATACATGTGTCAATCTATATGTATAAGTATCATGTGTACATATGATAATGATGGTGATTTTGATGATGAATATGAGAATGAATTTTAATACATGTTCATAACTATGAATATTAACTCATAAGTAGAATACACTCCTTTGTGTCGAACCTACTATCTCGAAGTGGAGAATTCTGCTCCTGATTGATCTATAAAAAGAAAAATAGGAATAATCATTAGGATTTAAAGCTTAAACCAATTTTAAATACCACGAGAATAAGACCATGACTCAATACTAAGGAGCTCTATTTTGTATTTAAAAATTACATTGTCAAGTTTTATGAGGAGCCTACAGAAAATTTAGTAGAATTTTCCCTGTAAAATGGACATGTCCCTTTCGAAAGAAGGGTCATTCTTGCAATAAAACTACACTTATATATCTACCAGTAACCACAGCTCAATTTGGGCCCTCAAACTACATGACTATAACTAATTGAGTTCACATTTATATCGTAAAATCCATAATAATTCAATTCATAATTCAAGTATATTAATTTATAACCCATACGACCTTATTTATACTCAATATATCTAGATAGGCTCAATTCTAATTAACAACATCTTAATTTAATCACTTTCATGCATTTCTATACAAACATAACCCTTTTCTAAATTTTTATCTCACAAAATATTAAGCATTCCAATACACCATTTTTATAAAAAATTGGTTCACATAATATTTGAGAATTTTTAAAATTATTTCCAACTATTTTTAGGCTGGTCGAAAAATCACCATCATTACCAAAGTATGGGCGTCGGCACAGGAGAGGCAGTGATCTTTACACCCACCCATAAATGACGAGTTCACCTCCAGAAATCTAATGAAACTAGTCTTGTATCAAAACTCCTCCTGGTTTGCGAAAATCGAAATAAACCTCAAAGGTAACTCATTTCCGTTCACCGATGAAATGGGTCAATTGTTGTTGGGTTTCCCTCCTTTCCTACATTTTTGGGGCAGTTAGACACGATGGTTGTTGGGCTCCGAAATTTTTTTATTTTATTAAGCATGATTTAAATTATTTTGAGGTCTTAATAGATTTATTATTTTGGAGCAATTAGCATGCCAATGTTAGGAGGATTTATTGCTTGAATTGATGGAATTAAAGTATAAATGAAGTAAGAATGCATGAGGGGCAATCTTGGTAGATCACTTAAGTTTAAAGGTTATAAGGCATAAGTAGAAGGGCATAAGGGTCATCTTACAATCATTAAGAGTGTAAGTTAGAAGAAGAAGTAATTGTTGTCTTGTGTGAGAAGAGAGTGTCGTGGAAGAGAGGAAGAAGAAGAGAAAAAGAGAAAAGCTAGGGTTTGTGAAAATCTTGAAGAGTTTGAAGAATTTGGAGCTAAATCAAGTAAGTATAAGCTTTACCTCTTCTTCATTGTTAGATGAAGTATAATTAGTGTTAGCTAGAAGTGAAAGACAACGTGGAATGTGGATAGGAAGTTGTTGATGAATGGTAAGTAATGTTTTAATATTTTAGGGTTAATAATCAAAGATAAATTTTGATGTATTTGTTTAAGATATTGTGTTGAAATGAGCTTGGAAATGAAGCAGAAGAGTTGGTTTAGGGTTAAGATGGGTTATATTTGAAAGATGGGGAGTACATAGATGAAGAATCTTGAAAAATATCTTCGAAATGAGTTTCTGGAAAAGTTCGTCGCGGCAAAATCCATTTTTTCGCACAGACATGTTTTGGTATTTTGGACATAACTTTTTCTGTAGATGTAGACTTCGCCGCGGCGAAATCCATTTTTCTACACAGACATGTTTTAGTATTTTGGACATAAATTTTTCTATAGATGTCAAACTTAAGTGATTTTTGATTTGGTGTAAACTAGAAACATAGGGCTACAAGTTTTGTGAAGAAATAAAGTTTAAATTCAGTTTCTAAGGATATCAAATTTTGGAAGGAAGTTGAGAATAGAATATTGTTTCAAGTGTAAGAGCAATCCGAAAATGTTTGGAATATAACTTTCGGATTACTGAACCAAATTGACTGATTTTGGTGTCATTGGGAATTTAAGACAATGGGGAATATGTTTCTAGAAGGAAGTGTTGTCAAATTTATTCATTTACCCGATCATAATGATCATGGAAAAGTGGACCCGCAAGTTTAGGTTTTGAAAGGATTATAGTCGATTTTAGCATTTTTGATTATTGAAGCCTTATAAATTTATTTTGAATGCTGTTTGAATGAGAACTTGGTTTGTTATAGGAAATCAAGCTAGCTCGATCCAAGAGCAAGAGGAAAGACAACATTGAACTTGGATTGTCAAGTGAAATTAGGTGGGTAATATATTTATAGTTGTTGTGTAGTATGGGCAAATTTTTTTGCTTGCTTGTATGTTGTGTGTTAAATTGCTTGTTTTGAATTATAGAAATTGTGAAAATGCATTGTGATTGTGATCATGTTATGCATTGAAAATGTCATGGCATTTTGTATAAGTAAAAAGATAAGAAAGCATAAGAAGCATGAGAATATGAAAATATACGGAAATGAATTGAGCATTGAAATTTGATTGTGTTTAGGCAAGAGAGGAACGTTTTGTTAGTCACGTGCACGTCGACATATAACCTTTTCTCGGCTGCCCGCTTAAGGCCACGAGATCCTGAGAAATTGAACTCGTTTTGTTCACGGTATAAACTTCGGTTTATCCGTTTTATTCCACGAAACTCTCAAGTCATTTGTTGTGCATTCATCATTGATTTGTTAAGCATGATGCATAATTGAGTGTTAGGTTGTGATGGATAAATTACATGGCATGTTCTTTATGATGACATCTTGGTAACTGTGAGTTATGCATTTAAATTATGGAATATTGAATTGTTACATATATATGTATATATGCTTGAATGTGTGGCTCAATGCCAATGGTTATAAATATATAAGCCACTGAGCTTCACAGCTCACCCTATTACCCTCCACTCCTCAGGTGTAGAACGAGAAGATCGTTGATCCTTGCAAGGCATCAGAGACTCCAAGAAAGTTAGAGCCTTTTGTATTAAGTTAGTGATTTTAGTTAGCTTTATAAGCATGTCAACATTGAGCATCCTTGCGTATTTTTGCTTTAAGTTTTGATGTGTATGATGATATGTATTTGCCCAAACTCTTTGAATTAGTAAGGAAATGATGAATTGAAATTCCATTTGTGTATGATTATGTTAGCTTGTGGTTAGGTTGGATGGTTAGATTTGAATGTATGTGTTTGTTTAAAAATGGTTATGAAATTTTAGATTCTGAGTGTTTCGCCGCGGCGAACCTTTCTGAAGGCGTCTTCGTCGTGGCAAAAAACCACTTTCGCCGCGGTGAACCTTTTTGAAGACGTCTTTGTCGTGGCGAAGAATGACTCTCGCAGCGGCGAACTTCCCTTTGCTGTCCCGCTGAGATTTCCTTTAAAATGAATTATTTTTCACCCTCACGCGACTGTCCCAAATGATCTTCTTAGAATTCATCTCAAGACCCGGGTCAGGTTTCTGTTGATATCTGAATCGATTGTTGGGCTCTGAAAACGGGGTCCAACATATGGACTGTTTGGTGTGGGTAATGGTGTGTATGGACCGGGACTTGACTAGTTATTTTGGCCTTGACACATGTGTTACAAGCACTCCAATCTCAAAACATCCCTAAACATTTTTAGCCAAAAGAAGTTGGAATGGGCTAAGGCATATGTTTTGTCTCTCCTTAAATGACTGGCTAACCCTCCCCCATGGACCTCTCTCAAGATTGACTCTCTCAAAGAGCATTTTGGAATGTAATAAGAACCATTTAAAAACAAGTAACCATCATGTAAAACATAATCCCTAAATGCACCATTGCTTTGCCTCACTTTAGCAAATATCACACCAAAATCTCTATCACTCTCAAATAACCCCCTAATATCATCAAAGCCTATAACAAGTGAATGCATTGAGCTCAAAATTGTATATTTCCTAAACCATCTATTGGCTACTACATTATTGGCCCCTTTCTTGTACTTGATCACAAAATCAAAAGATTGTAAGTATTCAATCCAAGTAGCATGTCTATGGTTTAAATGTGATTGGCTTTGAACATATTTAAGTGCATCATGGTCAATATATAAAACAAAAGAGTTAGCCATTAAGTATGATCTCCAATGTCTAATGGCCCTAACAATTGCATAAAACTCTTTGTCATAGGTGGAGTACTTTTTCCTAGCTTTATTTAGCTTCTCACTAAAATAAGCTATCGGTCAACCTTCCTGGCTAAGTACAGCTCCTATACCTACCCCACTTGCATCACACTCTAACTCAAATGGTGCATTGAAATTTGGCAAAACTATGGGAGCTTTGGTGACTAAGTTTTTCAAAGTGTTAAAGGCTATAATAGCTTGGTTAGTCTACCTAAACTCTCCTTTTTTCATGCATTCGGTGATTAGTGCGGTTATGGTACTAAAGTTTCTAATGAACCGCCTATAGAAAGAGCAAAATCCATGAAAGCTTCTAACATCAAAAAGTGTTTTAGGGGACGGCCATTCTAGAATGGCCTTGATTTTTATGGGATCCATTCTTACTCCTTCATGGCTTACTACATAACCTAGGAAAGTCAGTGAATGATTACAAAAATGACACTTTTCCACATTAGCATATAAACATTCATGATCTAACACCTCAAACACCATTCTCAACTGCATCTCATATGCATCTAAATCTTTTGATACAATTAAAATATCATCAAAATACACTTCCATAAACTTATCAAGAAATGATTTTAATACCTTATTCATCAACCTTATGAAGGTTAAAGGTGAATTGGACATCCCCATTGGCATCACCAACCACTCATAGAGCCCCTCCTTTGTCTTGAAGGCATTTTTCCATTCATCTCCTTCTCGAACTCGGATTTGATGGAATCTATTTGCTAGTTCCAATCGTGTAAAAATTGAAGCCCCCTGTAAGTTGTCAATATGTCATCAAGTTTAGGAATTGGATATCTATACTAGATGAAAATCTTGTTCACAACCCTACAATCTATCATCATCATCCATTTCCCGTTCTTCTTTGGCACCACAAAAATGGGTACCACACATGTACTAGAACTCACTCGAATAAAACCTCTTTCCATCAACTCATTCACACAATGTTGCAAAGCTTCACTCTCTTTTGGACTCATCCTATAGGTGTGCTTATAAGGTAGCACGGCTTCGGGCACAACATTGATCTTATGTTGGATGCTTCTAAATGGAGGAAGGCCTTTGGGCAAAGTTTTGGGAAATGCCTGTGAGAACTCCTCAATTAAGCTTTTCATCTCCCTAGGCAACACTACCATTGATTTGTCTTCATCTTCCACATCTAATGGCACATAAGAAGGTAATTCCTCTACAACGACTTTCTTCTCATCTATGGATAAAGCTATTTCACTTACACTCCCCTTTGAACTTTGGCTTCATTAGTGTAAGCAAAAGTTTCTTCCCTTCATACCTTAAGGAATAGGTGTTTGCTCTCCCTTGATGGCTCACATCTTTGTCATACAACCATGGCCTCCCAAGTAGCAAATGACAAGCGGACATGGGGATAATATGGCACCATACTTCATCATAATATTTGTCAATTGCAAAAGGAACTAAACACCTCTTAGTTACCTCAATTTCGTGATTGTCATTGAGCCATGTGAGTTTGTATGGATTGAGAATTGGTTCGGTTTTGAGTTTAAGCTTGTCCACCATTTCAGTTGAGGCCATGTTCTGTTAGTATAAGTCGACTTGTATGTGATGTAAGGCGACTTATCTTGTCACGATACCCATAAGGCGACTTGTCT
>JANVCQ010000003.1:14175488-14186820 GCA_025531925.1 Erythroxylum plowmanianum | reverse complement strand
ATTACAATATTCTTACTAACCAATAGACTTTTCCATATAAATAAATTCAAAATTTTCAAAACACCCAAAAAGCATAAGTCAATCAAATTATACCCGAAATTATTCATGAATGCATGTACAATTATTTTCATGTGCCATGACTTTACTATTCATATGTAGGTGTGTGACATAATATGCATGAACATGGAGATGCATTTCTAACTCCCATAATCACTCACATTTACCAGTTAACCTTCCCACAGATAATGGGATGTTACATATACTCATCCACCGAACCACGTTGGGAGACCAACTTCAATTGTTCTATCGGGTCACCCTCGTCCTTTCCCATGTAACAATCGAACAACGATCGTTTGAATCTTTCCCAAGTCATACATGGGTCCAACTCACGGAAAGTCATGAACCAATATAATGTCGAACCCTCCATACAAATCTGAACTATGGGTAGACGAAGCTCAGGAGGGATTTCATGACTCATAAAGTAGGATTCAGCCCTCGTGACCCATACGAATGGGTCGTCCCCGTGGAAAGCTGGGAGGTCGATGCTACGAGCTGTGTTTCGATATTCTTCCCACGCATGAGCTGTCGTTGCCGATGATATATGGTCACCTTGTCGGTGTTGCCCAGGCCCTTGCGGACCGATAGCGTGGTGCCTAGTTCTTTGTGATCCATTGGCGGTTCTGTCGTTGCCGGCGGTAACCGAAGAGAGTTGCGCTGGTTTTTCACCACCACCAGAAGAGGACGCATGTTGAGTAAATGCTGATGGTTCTTTTTCTTCTTCGCCCATCTTCTGTTTCTGCGAGTTTCTAGCCATCAAGGATTGAAACCCATCCCTCATCTCCGACTGTAGCAGATGTTGCGATTTGGCCAGAGTGAAGAGCTCAGCTGCGATTGAAGATCCTTCAATGTGATGTCATGCGATTTAATCATGCCCTCTTGTGCTGAGAGGCATAATTCCTGCCTCCTAAGAGACTCCACTGCCGATAGTCTAGCCTCCATTCTAGTTTGCATACAATCTCTACCCTTGATCTCTCAATGAAAGCACCAATTGATAGGAATATCAGTAGAGAATTGTATTATTTACGTAGATGTAGGGTACAATAGCAGTATAACTCCTGAAGATTCCTCTATATCCCTACATTTGCTTCACAATTTCTCTCTCCATAACTAACTCCTAACATTCTGCCTATGTGACATCTACCCCCTTCCCCATCTTACCCCTACGGATATAGTTCTGGATGGGCTTAGTGGGCTGTGTTGAGCACTAGGAGGAATGCTAACATGTCAGGCCTCTTCATAGGTAAATTTAACTATTTATATCTTGCCTCTTCATTACAGGCCTCAAATAAGGTGATCTACACTAATTGAGCCCATTTTTTTTACTAAAGTTTAATCAATCTAAATCATTTATTTAATTATTTTATTCTCTTTATTCGAATTAAATTCGATTCACTTAATAGAAAATTTATTAAAACCGTTAAAATCATAGAGGATAGAGGAAAATTGCCGAACAATTGTAAATATATCGACTTTGAAAAAGATAATGTTTTGAATTAAAAGCGCGATAATAAAACTATCAAAACTTCTGTATTAGATTCTCCAAACTACTGATATCGTGTTTCTTGCGCTAATCTCCCAAGATTTGGCTACGCAGGACAGGTATTGACGCTCGCTAGTGGGGCATCCAGAAAATTGTGACTTGTGAGAGATTCCAATTATGGAAGACAAGGAAAGAAGAAAACAAGAAGTCACAGAGCATGTAAAAATACGAAAGCAAGAAGTCTGGAGTTGCGGGGCGGGAACTGATGGACAGTTGGGCACCGGCAAGCTCGAGGACGAGCACAGCCCTCAACTCCTCCACCTCCCTTCACTTTCCAGAAAACCCATCTCCATGCTCGCCTGCGGCGGTGCTCATGTTCTTGCCTTGATCTCTGGTATGTACCGACCCTTTTGGAGGCTTGTTTTTATTTCGGTTTTACTTCATATGAACTCATCAGAAATTTGTACTAGTTAGTTTCCTGTTTGATTTCTTACGTAAATGTTTCGATGAGTTGATCTGTAGATGGAAGAGTTCTGACATGGGGTAGGGGGACTTCTGGGCAACTAGGCCATGGAGAGATGGTCAATTGCTTATATCCAGTGCCTGTGAAATTCTTGGAGAGCTATGTGATAACTCATGTCTCTGCTGGATGGAATCACTCCGGTTTTGTTTCAGGTTCATCCTGGTATATCATGACATCAATTCCTTCCAATGTAATGAAATTTGTAACCTGTGACTTTCTTATTATATGCTAGGCCCTTTAGTTACTTTCTTACTGTTAAAATTTATTCTTTATGTCCAAATCGGTTGTGGATTCAATGGAGAATAGGTCTAAGTTTCGTTTTATAGCTGTTGTTTACTGAAACCTTCTATGCTTGTATCTCTTTTCAGACTCAGGGTGCCTTTTCACTTGTGGAGATGGCTCGTTTGGCCAGCTTGGGCATGGTGACTATGGATCACATTGTACTCCTGTTAAAGTCTCGTTCTTTGGTAATGATCATGTTGAGCAGATAGCATGTGGCATGCGACATTCACTTGTCTTATTGAGAGGTAAATGGATTGTTGACTGTTTTTCCATGTTTTGGAGTTACAATGTGATCAACTATGATAGAAGGCCCCTTTCATTGTGGCTAGGAATTGGGATATCTTGTTACAAATATTGCTTCCAACTATGTAATTACAATTTATAAGTAGATGGAGATGGAATATACATATTTCTTTCAAGTTCTTTGATATATTTGGTTAAGAAAACATACACAAACAGCAGGATAAGCATGATCTGTTGCTTAAATAATGAAGAACATCAAGATTGATTTCTCTGTGGCAAACTTTGGTAAGTGACTTGCTTGCGGTTCAATGAAGTGAGTTGGCTTAACTTGGGACTTAAATCCCCAATTCTGGTAAACGAGGTTTATATTTTCAGAACATTAATCTAACCAATCCATTCAGTTCAAGTTGGTTCTTCTCATTTCTATGCAGATTATTCACAGACCCAAGTTTATGGTTTTGGTTCTGGGAAACGTGGTCAACTGGGAATTTGTAGAGATAAAATCAAGTCAGTAAATCTTCCTCAAGTTACATGTGGAATTGAAGATATTAAAATTGTCAGCATCAGTGCAAATGGAGATCACAGTGCAGCATTATCTGGTGAGAGCAGTTACTTTCCGGTTTTGATTGAAGCATTGATTTCAAAATAAGCTTGATTTTTTTATTCAAAATATACTATGATGTCTACTGGTCCCATCAGCTGATGGGCATCTGTACACCTGGGGAAGAGGGTTTGCTGGCACTTCGGATTCTAACACTCCTAAGCGTCTCCTTTCACCATTGTCATTCACGGGAGTTGCTCTTGGATGGAATCATGCCTTAATATTGACAGGTGGATGCATGAATTTCACCCTCACATGCTCTTTACACCTACTCACCTTGGTATCTATTTAGGGGATCTGGTGTATCATATGCTGATAATGGGCCTGTTCCTGTGGCTATCTCTATGACAGGTGATGGGAAGGTATTTATGCTTGGTGGCGGCCATCATGGAGTGCTTAGTGATCTTGAGAAAATGAACCTATTGAAGCATGCTTCTGGTATATCTTTGAGATAATTTCAAGTAATATCGAACTTGGTATGCCTTCCCATTACTAATGCATTGCTAGACTTGAAATCATATTTCTCAGAAGCTGGGTTGCTTAGAGTTCTTGGTCTTGATGGTGTGAAAATTAAGCAGATTTCAGCTGGAGCTGAGCACTCCGCTTTAGTGACAGGTAAATGATTGTTTTAAGAGACTCAGATTTACTCTTCTTATTGGATCATTAAAAAATATGTTTTCGTTTTTTTAGCTATTTCATTTGTGATTTTATAACAGTGGATGGAGCAATCAAGATGTGGGGTTGGGGAGAACATGGGCAACTTGGTTTGGGGAACACGAGTGATCAAATTAACCCTCAAACACTTTCTATGCATCATGAAGTTTGGAATGAAGAATCCAGAATAGAAGTTTATGGTGGCAGTGGATTCACATATTTTGTGAGGTCAATCTCCAGTACCAAACCTGAAAATATTTCAGAATCGTAGAGCATGTCCTAAATGCTGTAACAGATCATGGCGAGTTCTTCAGTGCCCGGTTCAATTGTATCCTAAAAATTGTTAAAATTTCTGACATTATTGTGCAAGGTGTAATATCATGAAACTACTATTGGTTGTTTGTTTGTTGCATATAGCTGAATGTGTTAAAGGTCCTCTTCAGGGCATAATAATATTATGAAAGCTCCCGAGATCTTGGAACCTTTCCGCAGGGTCCCCTGTAATGTAACAACTTCCACACTAAGTACTAGATGAGAGTTATCAAATCCTTTAGAATACCGAAGAAGTGTAGTTCATTGTTCATGCCACAGCTTGATAAATTTAAAGTGTAGTTCATTGTTCATGCCACAGCTTGATAAATTTAAGTAGTTTAGCATTTCCTTGGATCATCGTCGAGCACACAAGTACAGACATTTAAGTCCAATAAGGACATGAGAATGATTTGAGGAAAGCCGTACAAAGTTATCTACAATTGAAGTTTTGGTTTAGGGAAAGCAACTAAGCAAGTGTGAGCAGGACATAATTGGTCTTCATGGAAGCGATATTTTATGTTTTGACAGAACCAAAATTATAGTTTTAACTCTCAGAATAAATCGTGATATCTCGTACACATGATCTCTTGGTATGAGTTACCGCGTCACTGTAAGTTGTTTTTGGATTTACATCTCAGGTTGATCTACCAGTGATTTTCTGCAAGAGAGTCGGTTCACGGTTAGATTAGCATATCAAAACACTATTATCATACTGAGTACGAACCTTACAAAAATACGACATATAGCAGAAATGAAAGTTTACTCCGTAGGTACTAAAAGTGATGTTCGGATTATATGAAATGAAAACTGATTCAAATTAATATACATAACCCAATTCGTACTTAAATACCTTATACAAATAGGTGATCAAGTGAGTACGCTGCTCATCTCAAGTTCAATAGCTTCAATTCCGAGATCCCACATTCACCCTTCTCATGGCTCAATCGGTCTGCTCACCTTTCTAATTTCATATTTCAATCGTTGAGGAATTAAAATAATTCTTTTTAATTCCTCAGCCATGGTATAGACCAATTTAAAAACAAAGAAAGGAAAATTATGAACGAGTTTATCATATACATTTAACTTTTGAGTTTTGACTGGTTTGAAGAGAAACCAAAATTAATTTGATTAACCTGGAGAGGAACTGATTGAGGATGTACCACTAAGTTGACAACTGAAAAGGTAAAAAAGTTAAAAACAAGAATTTTAAGCTGGAATTAGCAGGTGAATGATGGAATCGTCTATCTAGCATTCCATCACCTATATTTTACATGGAAAAGCTTTTCTACATAACTACGTCCAAAGAGTGGTTTGGAATGAGTTTTACTTGGAAAATATGGAGGAAACTCCCTTGAGAACTCGACCTTTTAAACCATCTGTATACAAGGCAATGAATAAAAAGAACTGTCATATGTATTAGTTTTGTCTTCTCAATGCCCACCATTGACTAACTCTATGTACTCATGTGATGATTAGTAAATTGTTGTCGAATCCTCCATTGTTGACAACAGGACGCAGGGGATCAATCCTCCAGTCACCATCAACTATGAACTTAATCTGTGCCGTAAGGTAAAATGCTGAGAAAACTCTCATTCAAGGAAATAAGCACCTATGAACTACATAAAATCAAGTTGGAAAATGACTTACCTCATAACGACCTGGATATAACTTTAAATACAAGGAGAAGATGCCCGTACTTGACTTTTTCATCTTTCTCTGCAATGCAGTAAAGGAAATGGTCATTACTCACATCGTGCCAGTAATTCTGACTGACCAAGTGAGATGGGAACAAACCTGGGTGGTCCAACCATCAAAAGATCCTGCTAAGAGCACCTCTGAGGCAGGATTAGGCCATACTATGCAAGCAGTACGAAGAATTTGTAAGGCTCTGCGAACATTATCAACCTTCTTCTGTTTCTCTTCTACTATCTTTTGTGCATCACTGTGAGAATCATAACAAGACATTGTTAAAGTAAAACTAGAGCTAAGTACCATGGCACTAATAAATTTGGCATACATTACTGCAAGTGCCATTTTCCCATCTAATACTGCTAGTTTTGCCCGTACAGAGCGCAGTTTATCTTCAGCATTCATGATCTCGTTTTCTTGGAACTCCCAAGCATCAGAAAGCTTAAGCAAATTGTCTGTGGTGTTCTCTTCACCCTAATGCAAAATAAATCTCGAGGTTAAAGAACACTAAAGAAACCATCTGCCAATGTGCCTGTGCAAAAGGTGAGAAAAATCTAAGTCTAACCTATGAATAAAAGCTTAATCATAGACCTTCATCACTAGCTTGTACATGGATACCAAATCATGATTAAATCAATAGCAATGATCATTTAAATTAACAAGTGTTAAAATAATTCTCATATCCTCATGCTAAACAATATATAAGCAACCATTTACAAAATAGAAACATAAAAGTAACCACGCCAGCAAAATACCAAAGTCGTTTCATTTGTGAAAACAAATATACAAAGTGAAGATTATCAACAAACATAATAAAATAAAATGTGGACATAAAACATAGATATCAGGTACCCACAATTGTAAATGCACGTTCACTGGTATTTGACTTCAATGTTTTAAGTACCGTGGAAAGCTCCAACTCAAGGTGTTGAAGGCGGCTTTTTATGTCATTGTGACAAATCCTTTCACGAGAGAATTCTTCCTTACC
The DNA here is from genome assembly GCA_025531925.1 of Erythroxylum plowmanianum. NCBI lineage: Eukaryota > Viridiplantae > Streptophyta > Magnoliopsida > Malpighiales > Erythroxylaceae > Erythroxylum > Erythroxylum plowmanianum. The sequence goes on along the minus strand of JANVCQ010000003.1, from coordinate 14,179,988 downwards.
GTTTGGAGATGATTTAGAAACCACACTTACTTCAAATATTTCATCACCTAAATCACCCACCTTAGACTCCATTGCATTAGGAGGAAATTCACCAGCTGCACATTGCATACAGGTAAAGTAGTTAGTAGACTTGAGATGTTTAGGAATGAAACCTGCTAAAGCAGCCAATGGAATACCTTCAAATTCCATATCTGAATTCCCTGTTCTCTGAATGCCCCAAGTCCTCTTCATATCTGACTTTAGTGAGTTATTGTGGCCATCAAAACTCGAGGGCGTACTTTTGTGGCCAATATGATCCACTGTGTCAAAGGCTACATTGTTTTTGGGGCTTAATGAACCAAATTTGTTGCTTCTTGTTAGGCCAGCAACTGTCTTTTGCAATACAACAAAAAGCCCAAGTAGGGGTAAAGAACAAGCATGAAGCTGCTCCAATATTTTATTGAACATAGGAAACTAATGAAGATGGACATTCAAACAGAAAAAATTAAACAGAATAATTAATACACCTAAGCCATCTGTCCATTCATTGGTTTGAACTTAATCTGATGGTAAGACAATTTCAGAAACAAAACTACTAAATTATTGACCTTTAAATTGGCTATGGTGGAAAGTAGTAACTGTATCATATTATATATTTTTTTCTCTCGTGTAAATTGAAGAGCTTTTTATAGTGCTTTGGCTTGTTTCATCTTGTTCTTTATGCTTGCATATGCTATGAGAAACTTGCTCATTATTTTATAGTGCAATTATAATTCAGATTTCAGTCATTTGTCCCTCAAATTGATCAATATTTCATGGGTTTCAAATGATAATAATACCAAATGAATCTAACAGGATGCTTAACATGAAAAAAAGTTGAAACATTAATACAAAATAGTTTCGGATAATTGGTCCACCAATCGTTTCATTAATGGCATTAGTAGCAGGAAGAGATGTTAAGAACTGTATCCTGTCACCAGGTTACAGTTACAGTATAATCATAGAACTACTGGAGCTCATCACTGAACATTAAAGGAAACGCTCATACCGAATATTATAAGAAACGAACTCACCCCATTTTTTGAAGCGCCAGCCAGACAATCATTTTTAAGATCATCACTTTGGACATTAGTACAGCTGGCTCTCCCTCTCAAACCAAAACCAAGATTCATATTCCTTTCTTTTTCCAGTCTATGTAGTATACCATCAATCCCTGAGTCATCCTCCGCCGCTGTTTCTCTAAGAGTATAGTAAAAAAGGTCTAAGATTCCAGTGAATTGGTCAATCATGAAAAAAATGGAGACTCAAAAACTGGGATAGAGCTTGAAATGGAAAAAGTCACAATTATTTTGTCTTAACTCTGGAAGCCGATTAACGATGTATACACCAAAATGGGGAAGAAGATACGGATAAGGTTGGGAAGAATTGAAATTGAAAAAGTCACAATTATTTTGTCTTAACTCTGGAAGCCGCTTAACAATATATACACCACAATGAGGAAGAAGATACGGATAAGGTTGGAAAGAAAAATTAATGAACCGCGCTTATCCCAATTACCAAAAATGATGAAAATGACAAGATTGTGACCTTTCACTCACCCGTTGCGTTCAAGCCGCATCCCAGTGTCAGTGGACAACAGGGCACGACCTCTAAGTTGGTAATCAGACAATAAAGTTTGTCCTAAAAGTTTACCTTGGTTTCACAAACTTCAGAACTAACAAGTAACTAGCTTACTCTGATAATTAACACGAAGTAATCTACAAAATAGTTAACAATTGACCGAAAGTAGAAGCCTCACAGTGATCTACCCGACGAGGAAGCTGACGCATGAGAATCGACGTGAAAGAAAGAAGCTTGAGAGCTGCTCTGTTCCTCACTGTTCACTAAAACCCTTTCTTCGTTCAACGGGTTATGGCACTCTTCATCCCTCAGCAAACCCCACCCATCATCTACATTATAGAAAATCCCCTGTTTCTGGTTTTCATGGTAGTCCAAATCCCAACCCATTGCGAGCCAACCTCCTTGCTTCAGAATAGACTCCACAAGATCAAATCTTCCAGCATCAATCAGCTGTTTCTTGCTTGGAAACGCCTTTGGGTTATCTGAATCGTTCATGAACTCCAAAATCTCCGCTTCCAAAGCAGAGTCTCCCTCACTTTCCCAATCCTTTTTGGATCTCCTCACAAAGGTACTACACGCCCAAAAACAATCCCTAAAGTTCCTGCTCTTCAGGCCCTCAAACCCCAGCGAACTGACGGAAACAAACCGCACGGACACTATCCGTTCCCGTGTCTTCCTATTATATCTTGTGGAATTAGAGTGGAAAAGAGAAACTGGTACGTAATAGGCGTTCAAATATGCGAAGAAATCAGGCCAAAAACGGAAGTTAATAGGAGAAGCAGTAAACGAAAGCATGGCTCAGGCATCTCGTCGAACAATATAGAGTTGATACATAAAAGAGGAACTGGCGGTGCAAAAGACAGGAGCAGTAATCAGTTATAACATAAGTCTGCGATAGTGCCTTTAAATTTAAAACCTTTTTGATTAATTAAGCATATTTGAATATACATTGAAGAAGCGTAGATCACGTGATGACCATAATCTTTTTGTTTTGTGAGATTGAGACCCCTCTCAGTCTCACTGTGCCCGGTGCCAACCAAACCAAACCAAGGATAAGTTTAAAGTTGGATGGTTATGCAATAATCATATATTTTAAATTATGAAGAATGTTGGAAATATGTTTTCTTTTTGCCATGCATATGTAATTAAAGAATCAGAACTATTTTAATAAAATAATCTTATTAATAATTTTTGATGCAATGTAATTATTGATTAAAGAAGCCAATTTAATACTACGCATTACCAAGACCTATTCGTTCAAGTTGGGTCAATGGGATGTACGGGCCTTTTCCTATTCCCACAACCTCTGCAAATTGTACCATTTGTACTGGACCAGAACCCAATGGCCCATGATACAGCCCATTTCAGTTACCATTAGCTTGAACTTTGGGTGAAAAACTTATACTGGACCCGAACCCAATGGCCCATGATACAGCCCATTTCAGTTACGATTAGCTTGGGCTTTGGGTGAAAAACCTAACGACACACTCACAACTTTTCTGTTCTTATAACAACACAACCAACGCTTACTACCATAATTACTAAAATCTTTCATCCACACTTTTAAAAATACTTGTAAACTTTAAAGGAGATTGGATATAAGCCCTCCAATACTCAAAAAGACTTCATAAACTACTTGCATCATTCGGTAGAAGCAGTGAAATTTCCCCTCTTATATCCATTCCTACTTAAGTACAACACTTGACGAATGCTTTAAGTAGGAAAGGTATGGAACTAACATTACTTCTACAATGTATTTAGGGTAAATTACGTGTACCTCTCATGTAGGCTAAAAAATTTGAAATTCTCGAAAAAACTTTATCTCATTTTTCTACACTAATAATATGAAGTCAAGCATGAACTAATCAAATGTTAATAATATGATAACTCAATTTAATTTTTAGACCCAGCCTCAATGAATTAAATTTAACTTAAATTAATAATTAAGATAACTATAATAAATTATTTGTTTGTGTTAGATTTAATTATTTCGATTTAAACTTAAGAGTTGTGTTGAATCCTCATATAAATAGCATTTGATTTGTCCGCATTTAATGTTATAGTACATATATTTTGTCGTTATTTTTTATCTAAAGTTTAAAAGAAGAATTTTTTTTCTAAAAAAACTAAAAATTAAGAGGAGTTTTTTTTCGAGAATTTTAAAGATTTAGGAGTTTTTCTACAATTTCTTAAATTGTAAGAGATGCTTATATCTTTTACATTTATATTTATTTAATGTTAATACCATTTTTTTCTTGTCACCCTTAAATTCAAAGTCAAGTTAAATGGATTCTAAATGATCATTATTTATTACAAGATTTAAACTTCCATTTTGATTGTTGAGATTGTTGGATCGAAAACAAAAGCATATTATATTTGACAAAACGGTAGATTTAAAAACTTTTTTCGAAGTCAAAATGCAGCGGAAGCATAATAACCAAATCAACATATTTAATTCATACATGATATGGTATTAGAAAAATAAATAGCATAAGAACAAGATCGAAATATTACCAACTCCTTTGTTATAGTTTTAAGTCCTCACTGTGCTATCCTCTCCTCGTTATTGTATCCTTAACCAATCCGATCTACCGTTTGTTCTCGTTGAACAAGTTGGTTACCAAGATCTTTTGGTAGGAATGGAGAAGAAATATTGAAGAGGTTTTCCTTAGTTGAAAGAAAGAAAAAGAGACTCTTCTCATTTCCAATTTCGGCAAGAGGAAGAAGGAGAGGGTGTGTAACATCCCGCCTCCTACTAGAAGGGTAAAATAGTAAATTTGGCGTGGGATGAGATGGATTGTAATGAATTAGGACTGTTCATGCATAATAGGATTGCTACACAGTAGCAATTGTGCACATGAAATTACTGTTCATGCATTCATGACACTTCCCGGCTTAGGT
>JANVCQ010000003.1:14157969-14169541 GCA_025531925.1 Erythroxylum plowmanianum | reverse complement strand
CATTTTCACCAAAACATGTTCGATAGGAATCAGAACATGAACACGTTGAGTTTGACGGTCATAACTCCTTCGTCCGATCTCCAATTGAGGTGAGGTTTGAACCAGTAGATTCCTAAGAAATATATCTTTTACTCCATAAAATTTGGTATCATTTGGAGTCAAATTGGAGAAGTTTGCACTGAAGGGAATTGAGAGGTCAGTTGAGAGAGCATGTTTCAGAGAGTGGCAGTGTTAAGCTTAAGCAGTTGGGTCTCGGATCCAACACCAGTTGGGCTCTGGAAACGGGGTCCGACAAATCTACCTTTTGATTGGGATCCAGATTGTCTCGATCTAGACTGGAATCGAGATGATCTCTTTTGGCACTTTTTGAAGCTTCTACCAGAATCATCCTGAGATTCGTCCTGCCTCTTGCCTCTAACCTCTTGTCTATACTCTCCTTGACCATCCTTTAATAACTACTCAATTTTGATTGAGGCCATTTGGAGTTCTATAAAACTCTCTAAATTAGAAATGGCTAGCCTTGTTTCGATTTCCATGTTCAAATCGTCTACATTTATCTTCCTCAACTGGGATCAATACAGTTGCATATCCCATTAACTCGTTGAATTTTATCTCCATATAAATCTTTAGCATATAGTTCTCTCAAAATACCCTCAAAAAATTAGGGCAAACTACAAGGTTTGGTGGTACTGCCCAATACAATCTTCCACCATTGGTAAGCAGGACCTTGCAGTAATGAAACTGTATAATCAAATCTTTCATCTATCTCACTGTCCATCCGATGTAACACTCTTTCTGTTCTTTCTAACCACCCTTCTGCCTTAGCTAGGTCTGCACTTCCGTGAAATTCCATAGCCCCCTACTTTCTCAATTTATCGTATCTTCTTTCTCACCTCACGGGAATTCTCAGAGGCATTTGAGCAAACTCAGGTATAGGAGACTCTACATTGGCTCCTATAGACTCCATGTCAGTTGACTCACCAATTTGATCTCTTATAGAGGGTGACCTATAACAAACTAAAATTGTGATCACTTTCTAAATCTCTCACTATAGATCATATTTTGTCCCTAAAGATGCCAAACCATGCTCTGATACAAAAAATGTAACATCCCACAACCATAACGCATATACCCGAACATCCAAGGACATTCAAGTACATATCCTATGATAATGTTATGTTAGAGCAAAAAAAGTCTAACTTACAGATGGCATCAACTAACTTAATTAAAAGTCATGAAAATTTAAAACCTTTCATTGCATTCATTCATAAAAGGTTACATTGTATTTTTATAGACTTTATACAAGTTCTACATAAAAACTACAAAATACAAATTTCAACTCTTTTGATGTCAGTTGACGGACCTCTGAGCCATAACTAGTCCAAAATGTTCCTCAAATCTAGATAAAAAAGCTAGGTCTCCTGTCTCATACCGAAAAAGCCACGTTGTAATTTTTATGAGTTTTGCAAACTCAATGAGCGAACCATCATAAATGATTTCACCCAAGTCATATACACAAATATTCATTCAGAACATGTAAATTCTAAATACCCAAATTAACGTGGCATAACATATAATCACATAGTTCATATAGTTAAATAGTTCATATCGATTTATCATTTATTTAAACTTTGCAAATCATTCAATGAATTTCAATCATATATGAATGCTATATGTATGAGACTCACATTTGTTCTTATTGTTGTGACCGAGTGCCTATCACATACTTATACAAATACTGGCCCATAGGGCTCAGTCAGAATAGAATCACGAAGCAAAGCTCTACGTGAAGAATCAGAAATCACGGAGCAAAGCTCTATATACAAGCGCTTTCATACTGGCTACTCCGGTCACAACGCCTTTATCTGAGCATGCATTTTATGAAATGCATCAAATACAAAATATGCCATATACAGCAGTCACATATAATGCACAATCAAAAATCTCATAGTCATCGGACCTAAGTTCAGCATTCAACTAACGTTGAGAATTCAAATATCATTCAAAATTCAAATACATATAGAACACTTCCAATACATTCCCAAATATTAAACTCCTCATACTTTAAGTCTGGAATCCATAAACAAATCACAAACATTTAATATTTGGAAATTATACAAATATAATCAATCTTAGGAAAATCATCTAGGTTGACTCACAGTATGCTCCAATATGCTATTATCGGGATGGTCTGGTAATGTCTGACTATTGTCCAATGTGCTCCTTTGATCCAGCAATTAATTCCAATAATAAGAGGGAATCAAGTGTACAGAAAGCATAACAATTCGCTATTCGGTGCTGAGTGGTTCTTTATAGTGAAGAAGAACACTAACTACAATAAACTTCCCTTACTCAAAACATCATAATACGTGTGTGTGTTGCATGTCTTTCATATGTCACTATTCACATGAGCCAATTGTCATTAACTTATTCAGTCTATGTGTCACAATATAAGTGGTCCATTATTTCTAGTCCAAAAATACTCCAAATTCTAAAAATTTCGTAAAATTCACTAAAAATTTTGAAATAATCATAATATGCTCCAAATAAATTTTCACCATAAATAATTCACAATTCACATCTTAATCGCATTCATAATTCAATTAAACCCAAAAAATGTCAATGAATACACGTACAATCATATTCATATGCAATAATCAAAATTCTCATATATGTGCAAAAATGTGTAAAGCATGATATGTATTTACTAGTTTCTTATTAATTTCTCATAATTCACTATTCTCGCCTTAACATGAGTAACAGGATTTTACAATTCTAGTGTTATTACTCATACTTCTAATGTTATATAGTGATTCCTTACAATCTAAACTATAAACCCAAATGAAAACTTTCTATTCGTGGGAAACTGTAAGAACGTCTTAATTGAAGGCGTAGGTACTTATCATTTAATGTTAGATATTGATTATTACCTATTAATGGGTGTTTTATATTGATTTTAGATACATAAGTTGCTAAAATATTGTCCATTTAATGTTTAAATTGCATTAATTAAGATTTATGTATTTTAATTTTAGGTACACATTTGATTTGGAATCTTTAAAAACCTAAAGCAAGAAAAGCTCTAAGAGGGAGCAAGGATAAAAACCGTTAACATTTTGGCCAAGAAGAATGAGGGTTTTTGCATTAATGACAAGTTAAAACATGAATAAAGAGTGGGACTAAGGGACCTGAATAGAGATTTCAATACAGAGAAGAGAATAGAGGTGTGGGTGGCGACAAAGAGAGAAAAACAAAGAGCATGGTTATGCGTGAAGGAGGGTGGACCAAAAACGCTTATTATAAACATTAAATAGATAGAAACAAAAAGAAAGGTTGGAAGCAGAGAGAAGAAGACAGAAGAGCGTGGTTATATGTGAAGGAGGGTGGACCAAAAACCCTTGATATAAACATTAAATAGATAGAAAGAAAAAGAGTGGTTGGCAGTGGAGAGAAGAAAGCGAAGATAGTGAGTGTGTGTGAAAAGGTGGACCAAAAACCTTTATTAAAACATCAATACATAGGATAGAAGAGAGGAAGCTGGCGGCGGCAGAGAGGAGAATCAAGAATGAGGTGTGCGTGAATAAGGTGGACCAAACCAAAAACATAACTGTCACATGAGGAAAGAAGGAACAAAGTTGGTGGTGGTAGTGAGAGAGGAGATAAAACAACGTTGGCCACAAAGATAACATGAGCAGCAGCTATGTGTGAATAAGAGGGGTGGACCAAAGATTTAGTTTTCATGTCAGTGAACAGGAACAAAGAAGAGAGCTGTAGCTGAAGACAAAGGCGTGAGAGAAATTACAGTAATGGGAGAAGACTAAATTTTAGGTGTTTTCAATTTTTTATTCCTTAATTGTTTTAATTTTTGTAGATTGAATCAATGAAAATATATATTATGACCATGATTTATGTTACATTGATGAATATGTGTAAGTAAGTTTTTTTATTGGTTGAGGTTAGAATTGATATTGGATCTAGGATAATTTTTTGGTATTAGTTTTTACTTGATTGAATGCATATTAAGTCATAATTTAGCTTAATCACGTAGATTAAGGTCTTAGATGATTGAATGCCATAACTAATGGGATTTAATTTGTCGAAAAAATTAATCAAGCAACATTCTTGAGACTAAAGCGTAAACCAACCTTAGGATCTTGTGCTAGGATTAACGAACTTAACTTTAAGCTTCTTGTATTGAATGCCTTTTATTCCAAATTATCTATGAACCAAGTAGGTAACTTGGATTTAGAAGAGAAGGGAATTCCTATGAACATTGGGTTTGACTTGCTTAAGTGAAGTAAATCCTAAATCAATCCACTGTTATAAGTTTTAGTGTTCAATCCAATTAAAATCTGATACCTTAACCAATTTCTGTCAGTTGATTAAGCCCAGTCATTTTTAATTCATACTTTGCATCTTGCATATTTCCTTCAGTTGTTTATTTTATTTTATTTTCAAATCAATCAATTCTTGATCGTTTGAGTAATTTTACATCGTTTAATTTAATTGCTTGCATGTTAGAATCCTTTGGGTACGATATCCTATTCTTACAATTTTATATTACTTGTCAACGGGGTACACTTGCCTCTAGTTGGTCTAGGTAGAATTCAATTTATATTGCTTTGTTTAGACCGCAACAAGTTTTTGGTGTCATTGCCAGGGAATATTCCTTATTATGAGTCATTAGGTTAGAAGGTATTAATTGTCTCAATTTTAATTCTTGCATTGTTGTTTATGTGCATTTTTAGTTGTCTGCTTGATTGCTTTATTTCGATGTGTTCTATTTTCCATTCTTAGATATATTATTATTTGATTTTTTATTTGTTTCATTTTATTTATGCTCACTCGTGGTCAAAAGCTCGAGAATTTACTACTAGATACTAAGATCGAAAAACTGCTCATAGGTTGTGCAAAGAAACTAGATTGGCCCAGAATAGTAAATAGAAGAAGGGATTAGAGAAAAGCAGTTTATAGAAATGGAACAGCACGAGGAGGGGTTAATGCCACATTCTGAAGAGAGAAGGGAGTTGATTATGATGGATTTGACTATGGGGCACAACAATAAACCCATGCCTCCTATTATAAGGTCGACGATCACAATTGTAAATTTTGAGATTCCTCATAGCATTATATCCATGGTGAGAGCATCTCAATTTCGAGGATTGTCTTTGGAGGATCCGAACACCCATTTAGAGACCTTTCTGGATATTTGTTATTTGTTCAAACAGAGTGGAGTGTTAGATGATGCGGTGAGATTAAGGTTATTCCCATTTTCTTTAAGGGATAAGGTCAGACCATAGTTGGCCAGTTTGCAGTTAGGATCGATTACTACGTGGGATGAGAGGATGAGATTATTTCTAGCTAAATTTTTTCCCCTACCAAGGTTGCAATGATAAAGAACGAGATCACTTCCTTCACCCAATATGAAAATGAAAGTCTATATGAAGCGTGGGAGTGATTTCGAGATATGTTGACACAGTCTCCTAGTCATTGGTTCTCCATATGGTACCAGTTCAATATCTTTTATACAGAAATGACCCCATCAACCAGGAGTACCATAGATGCTACAACAGGAGGTAGTTTAATCAGAAAGATGTTAGAATAGGCCTATAGGTTGATTGATGAGATGGCCACTAGAAACTTTAAATATCATACAGAAAGGCATCCTAGAGGGCTTACAATAGCTTGTGTCGCAGACAATACAGTCGCTTCATCATCTCAGATGGATGTTTTGATGAAGAAGTGGGATAATCTATTGCACAATGTGAGAGGAGGAACTAGTTTTTCATTGAAGAGTTATGCTATAGGCGAGCATTGTGGTGCAGATTCCAATGCATCTTCTAAGTGTTAAGTTGGGAATCCTTTTGTTCAAGAAATAGAAGAGGCCCATTATATGGGAAATTATAACAGTCAAAGAGGGGATCAATATTTAACACCTACAACCCAGGGTGGAGGCATCACCCAAACTTCTCTTAGCAGAATGATCAAATGGCACAACCACAATCATCAATGTTCAAAGACAACCACCTCTAGGTTTCAAGGCTCCTAATTCTACGCCATAGGAGAAATCTTGAAGAGCTACTTTAAAAGCACATTTCCACCATTGAGGTTAGGATGTAGAAACAAGAATCTTCTATCAAAAATTTGGAGAATCAGATGAGTCATATTGCAAGTTTATTGAAGGAAAGACCTTTGGGTTCATTGCCTAGCACTACTGAGGCCAACCCGAGAGAACATGCAAAGGCAATCTTATTAAGGAGAGGTAGATAAATTAAGGCTAAGGAAGCACCAACTAAAAAGGAGGATCATCCAAGATTATTTTCTAACCCCATCACACATCTAGTAAGACCTCGGATTCCCTATCCTCAAAGGTTAAGTGATACACAATTAGATAAGCAGTTTGGTCATTTTTCTTGAGATATTTAAAAAGTTCCATATAAACATTCCTTTTGTTGAGGACATAGTGCAGATCCCTTATTATGCTAAGTTTTTGAAAGAAATATTGTCTAATGAGAGGAGTCTTAAGGAGTATGCCACGGCGAATCTGAATGAGGAATGTTTGGCCATATTGTCAAAAAAGTTGCCATTGAAGTAGGGAGTTTTCCTATTCCTTGTGTTATTGGTGATTTGCATATAGATAGGGCTTTAATGGATTTGGGTTCAGGCATTAACTTAATGCCTCTTTCTATTTTCAAGAAGTTAAGATTAGTAAAGCTCAAACCCACTACTATTTCACTTTAGTTGGCAAATAAGTCCATCACTTATCCAAAGGAAGTCATTGAGGATGTATTGGTCAAGGTGGAGAAGTTCATCTTCTCGGTGAATTTCTTAGTTCTTAACACAGAGGAAGATAAAGACATCCTTATCATTCTTGGGAGATCTTTCACAGCCACTGCACGGACCATCATCGATGTGTAACGTGGAAAGCTCATCTTGAGACTTCAAGATGAAGAACTAGTGTTTGATGTGTTCAACACTATGAAGCATCCTTCTAATCTTAACTCTTGCCATTTTATTGATATTTATTCTTTTTGATGCTGATGATTATTATATTGTTTGTGCAGGTTTGTTGGAAGGGGGCGCTTAAGGAATGATTGAAGAGTTAGGGGAAGAATTGCAAGAAGAGTTAGAGGATATTATAGTCGAGCTGGAGCTAGCATATTAGACACATTATAGAGCATACGAGCCTCTTCAACATCTAACCAAGCTATTTCCGAAGCCGTCAATTGAAGAGCCCCCTTTTTTTGACCTTAAGCCTCTTTCGAGTCATTTGAAATATGTTTATCTTAACCTACCTAAGCACCAACCAGTTATCATTTCTTCTTGTTTGTTAGGTGCCATAGAGGAGTAGCTGTAGAAGGTACTACGGGACCACAAGAAGGCCGTTGGGTGGCCCATTACAAATATCAAGATTATAAACCCTTCCTTTTGCATACACCACATGTTCATAGAGGATGGAAGTAAGGCGATAGTGCAACCCCTGAGGAGACTTAACCCACACATGAAGGAGGTAGTGAAAGATAAGGTAGTAAAGCTTCTAGATGCAAGTATTATCTACCCTATTTTTGATTATGGTTGGGTTAGTCCTACGCAAGTGATGCCAAAGAATAGAGGCACCACTATGGTTGAAAATGAAAAAAAAAGATTTAATAGCCACTAGGAAGGTAACTGGGTGAAGAATGTGAATAGATTATAGGAAGTTGAATGATGCCACCAGGAAATATCATTTCCTTTACCTTTCATTGATCAGATGATTGAGAAATTAGTTGTACATGACTTTTATTGTGCCTTAGATGGATGGATATAGTGGATATTTGCAAATTCCAGTAGCCCCAGAAGATTAGGAGAAAACAACTTTTATATGTCCTTATGGTACTTTTGCATATAAACGCATGTCATTTGGGTTATGCAATGCTCCAGCTACATTTCAAAAATGCATGATGGTTATTTTTTTGACATACTTGAATCTTGCATTGAAATTTTTATGGATGACTTCTCCGTGTTTAGTATTTCAGTTGATGCATGCTTGGATAACTTAGAAAAAGTCTTGATTACATGTAAAGAGACCCATTTAGTGCTTAATTGAGAAAAATGTCATTTTATGGTACAGGAGTGCATTGTTTTAAGTCACAAGATTTCTAGCAAGGGTATAGAGGTAGACCCGACAAAAATTATTGTCATTAAGAAACTTCCACCACTAAACAATGTTAGATCCATTAAAAATTTCTTAGGCCATGCTGGTTTTTACTGTGGCTTCATTAAGGAATTTTCTAACATTGCTAGACCTTTGACTGAATTGCTTGAAAAAGATGTTGTGGTTGCTTTTGACGATAAATGTTTGACATCTTTTTAATTGTAAAAGGATATGCTTATGACTGCACCTATTCTTATATCTCCTAACTAGTCTCTTCCTTTTGAATTAATGTGTGATGCAAGTGATTATACAGTGAGTGCTATTTTAACCCAAAGATGAGGTATAACCTTTCATCCCTTTTTTTATGCAAGTAGGACATTGAACAGTGAACAACACCATTACACCACCATAGAGAAAGAGATGTTGACGGTTGCGTTCATTTTTGACAAGTTTTGCTCATATTTGGTTTTGTCTAAAGTGATTGTGTATACTGACCATGCAGCCTTGAAATACTTAATGACAAAACTTGATGCTAAATCAAGACTAATTCGTTGCGTGTTACTTTTGTAGGAGTTTGACATTGAGGTGAGGAATAAGAAGGGAGCTGAGAATTTTTTAGTTGACCATTTGTTAAGGTTAGATGAAGCTGTAATAGAGAGTGCAACAAAAAAGGACATTTAGGAGACTTTTCCTTATGAGCATTTGATAGTTATGACAGTCACTCCTTGGTTTGCAGATTATGTAAACTACCTTGCTAGTAATATTTATCCCCTGATTTTTCTTATGCTCAAAAGAAAAAAATTTTGTCTAAGGTAAAATACTATCTTTAGGATGATCCTTTACTTTATAAGATTTATGCAGATGGTATTGCTAGCCTACCTTATTTAGGGATGCATTTGCATATGTCAAATCTTGTGATAGGTGTCAAAAGGACGGTAACATTAGTAGGAGACATGACAAGCCATTGACTAACGTTCTTGTTTACTAGGTTTTTTATGTTTGGGGCATAGATTTCATAGGACCATTCCCTAAGTCTTTCTCCAATCAATATACATTGGTTATTATTGATTATGTTAGCAAGTGGGTGGAAGCAGAGGTTTTTTCCACCAATGAGGCTAGAGGTATTGTTAAGTTTTTGAAGAAGAATATTTTTACACATTTTAGCACATTTAGGGCTATCATTAGTGATAGGGGGTTATATTTTTGCAACAAACTTTTTGATTTATTATTAGCTAAGTATGAGATGACCCATAAGGTTGCTACTCCATACCACCTCTAAACTAGTGGGCAAGTTGAAGTCTCAAACAGGGAATTAAAGAAAATACTAAAGAAAAATGTTAATACTTATAGGCAGGACTAGTCTTTAAAACTATATGATACACTTTGGGTATATAAGACCGCATTTAAGACACCTATAGGCATGTCACCATTCAAGATAGTGTATGGAAAATCTTGTCATTTTCCAATGTAGTTAGAGCATCGTGCATATTGGGCTACCAAATTTCCTAACATTGATTTGTCTTCTGTAGGTGCTAAGAGAATTATGCAGCTTCACGAGCTTGAAGAGTTCCATTTGGATGCTTTTAACAATTCGCAGTTGTATAAGGAGCGTGTGAAGAAGTGGCATGACAAGAAGATCCTCCACCGAGACTTTAAGGTAGGCGACCAGGTATTGATCTACAACTCCCTTCTTCATCTTTTTCCAGGGAAGTTTAAGTCAAGGTGGTATGGTCCATCTAAGGTGATCCAGGTCCTTCCTTTTGGGGTCCTTGAGGTAAAACGAGAAAATGAAAACCCTTTCAAGGTAATTAGACAACGAGCTAAATTGTATATGCCTAAGTTTGTGGATAATTTTGAGGTGCGATTGTCTCTTCATGACACTTCACCTCCTTGATTACAATGCATGCCTTTCAGTAAAACTATAGTTTTCTTTCTTTTCTCGTTGTTTCCTTTGTATTTTTCTAGTTTAATGCATTTCTTTGAGTTGTTTCGAGTTTTCTTTAGGGTTTGCATGGTTGGTGGCAAAGAGTTCTTGGCAGATTCTTTTTTAGGGAAGTTTCTTCTTCCTCTTTCCCCTCTCTACGTTTAATTGTTAACTACTTGAATATTAGGGACAATGTTCATATTAAGTGTGGGGGGATTGAGATTATGTGTATGCTGATGTTTATGATATTGACGTTGATGTTGAGAGATACACACTTGAATGGTTGTGAGTCTTTTGGTAGCTATCTTGGCATTTTTGATGAATTTGACTATACAATTATGTCAAAGTAGTTGGAAGGAGAATTAAGTTGTATGCGTAAATTTGGATTAAGCAGCTTTAGAGGATAGTGAACTACGTGGATTGATTGAAGTAGATAATTGCATAAACTTAGTCAATAACTGATGCTGAGTGATGAGGCAATGTATGGAGTTTGATGGATTTTCATTTAAGCAAATTTGAGGTCTTGAGCCATATGACTGCATCTCATAGTCAATTATTTTTTTTGTTGTATGTGATGCTTCCTTATATGGATTACCTTTAGAACTTACTCTGAACCTATTTAATACTGCAAGTTACATCATGGAGATGATAAAGGCCTTCTTTGTTTTTAACCTTTAGCTTAAATGACCCACCAAGTCATCTTTCCCTTGCTACCCCCTTTGAGCCTTTGACCTTGTTTATTTTCGTATTAATGACATTGTATTGAAACCTGAAAACTTTTTCAACCTTACCCTTTCACAAGTTAAATGAAGTACTAAGTATTTGATGTCCTTGACTTAGGGACTTTTGTTTTATATGCTGTTTTGAGATGTTTTAGAGGTACATCTACTCAATTGTTGTTGATTTGTGCTAAAACTATCTTGTTTTATGTTTAGTGTTACCAAAAAACAAAACAAAACAAAATTGAAGAAAGAAAAGCATCAAATAGTAGCATTGGATAGCGATGATTATTTGTAGTCCCGTGTTTCTATTTGCACATCTTAAAATTTCTTTTTGATTGTACCACATTACTTAGTGCTTTGTGAATGCCTGTGAGTAGCCTTTGCCCTTTTTACTTTACCTTAACCGAAGCCCCATTATAACCTTAGTAAAAGCCCTTTAGTCCATGATGCCTTGTACTCTTTGTAGTGGAAAAAAAGGTAAATTTGCAAGCCTATGGTAGTATAATCTCTTATAGGAAGCTTTGAGTGAAACACAGCCTTTATACACTTGAGTGACATGAGTGAATATCTTAAGGAATGCCTGTTTTAATTTTATGCTTGCTTTTGATCAAGTATATCTACCTTTGATTTTGTTTATGTGCATTCATGAAAAGATTATGATGTATGTAGTAGCATGATACTTGAGTTGGCCAAAGTTTATGTAGAGCCCCGGCCTCTACCGCCATCACTCCAGGTATTGTCCTCTTTGGCACCTGGGGGAGCCACGGCTCGAACCCCAGACCTCAAGGTTTT
>JANVCQ010000003.1:14141252-14157869 GCA_025531925.1 Erythroxylum plowmanianum | reverse complement strand
CACCTTCACAAGGCTTCACTTGGTCTTGGGTGAGTATATAAAAGGAGTAAGCAAGGAACCAAGTGGAACTTAGATGGGAGAAGGAGGAAATAATCGAAGAAGAAGAACAAAGTTGAAGGATATGGCAAGTTTCGGGTGAGTGGAGAACAAATGGCTCTTCAAGTGACTTTATTTAATCATTTAAGCAAAGTCTAAGAAGAAGGTCGTAGATGATGGCTAAGATAAGACCAAAGTGATTAATAAGAAGACACTTGGCCATTTAAAATGGAGAAAAGACAAAAATGATCTTACTTAACATAATTTAATCTAAATCCAAGTTAATCTCAATCCAACAAATGCTAATGAGTCTATAACAATTCCTACAATTAATTATTCACTAATCCCATGTCATTAGGCAGCCCCTTTTCAGCACAGAAAAGGCTCACTCAGCCAGTCAGTTGGAATTTTCCGGTCCGGGCAAGAACCCCGAAAAATTCCAGAAAAATTCCCATAAATCCCTAAAAATGTAAAACACTCTATGGCGCACTCTAAATAATTTTTCAAACACCAATATCCCATAAATTTAACAAAAGCTCACAATTTAAAACCTAAGCCGGGAAATGTCATGAATGCATTTATACTCTGTGCATGTGCAACCAAATCCGTACTCATAGAAGCTATATGCTGTGTGTTCATGCCGAGACCTACTACAATACTTCTAATCCGTCCCAAATTACCAATAAACCCTTCCTATGGGAGATGGGATGTTACAATTTAAGGGATTGCAAACACTTGATTTTCGTTCAAAATGAAATGATAGAATATGTTGGTTGTGATCCAAGTAAGTTTCTTGAGGAGAAGCAACAATTCAAGTGTGGGGTGTTTTTAATGGGCATTTTATATTGATTATAGATACATAATTTGCTAAAATCTTATCCATTTAATGTTTAAATTGCACTAATTAAGAGTTAATTGTTTTAATTTTAGGTACACATTAGATTTGGAACCTTTAAAAGCCTAAAGCAAGAAAAGCCTTAAGAGGAAGCAAGGATAAAAAATGTTAACATTTTAATTTTTAAATTGCATTAATTAATAGATAATTGTTTTAATTTTAGGTATACATTAGATTTGGAATCTTTAAAAGCCTAAAGTAAGAAAAGCTTTAAGAGGAAGCAAGGATAAAAATGTTAACTTTTTGGCCAACTAAAAACATTAACGTTTTGGCCAAGAAGAATAAGGGTTTTTGTGTGAAGGAGACGTTAAAACATGAATAAAGAGTGGGACTAAGGGACGTGAATAGATATTTCAATACGAAGAAGAGAATAGAGATGTGGATGGCGGCAAAGAGATAAAAACAAAGAGCATGGTTATGCATAAAGGAGGGTGGAACAAAAACCCTTGTTATAAACATTAAATAGATAGAAACAAAAAGAGAGGTTGGCGACAAAGAAGAAAGCGAAGAAAGTGAGGTTGCGTGAAAAGGTGGATCAAAAATTTTAATAAAGCATCAATACATAGGATAGAAGAGAGGAAGCTAGGGGGGCAGAGAGGAGAATCAAGAATGAGGTGTGCGTGAATAAGGTGGACCAAACTAAAAACTTAATTGTCACATCAGGAAAGAAGGAACAAAGTTGGCAGTGGTAGTGAGAGAGGAGATAAAACAACATTGGCTAAGAAGATAATGTGAGTAGTAGCTATGTGAGAACAAGTGGGGTGGACCGAAGAGTTTATTTTTCATATCAATGAATAGGAACGAAGGAGGGAGCTGCAACTGAAGATAGAGGAGTGAGAGAAAATATAGTAGCGGGAGAAGACTAAATATTGGGTGATTTAAATTTGTTTTATTCCTTAATTGTTTTAATTTTTGTGGATTGAATAAATGCAAATATATATTATGACCATGATTTGTGTTACATTGATGAATATATGTAAGTAAGTTTTTTTCTTAGTTGAGGTTAGGATTGATATTGGATCTAGGAGAATTTTTGTGGTATTGGTTTTTGCTTGATTGAATGCATATTTGGTCATAATTTAACTTGATCACCTAGATTAAGGTCTTAGATGATTGAATGCCATAACCAATGGGATTTAATCATCTAAGACCTTAATTTAGGTGATCCTTATTATTCTCCTGAGTCTCTTCTTCTTCACTCTTTTCCACTTCTTTATCTTTCTGCTTCTCCTTAACTTCCCCAAGCTATCTGCCACTGCTCAATAAGATTGCCTTTGCATGTTCTCTCGGGTTGGCCTCAATAGTGCTAGGCAATGAACCCGAAGGTCTTTCCTTCAACAAGCTTGCAATCTGGCTCATCTGTTTCTCCAAATTTCTGATAGAAGATTATTAATTTTGCATCCTAACCTTAGTTATGGAAATGAATTTTGAGAGTAGCTCTTCGAGATTAGATTTCTCTAGTGGTACAGGATTAGGAGTCTTGAAACCTGGAGGTGGTTGTCTCTAAACATTGGATGACTGTGGTTATGCCATTTGATCGTTCTGCCAAGAGAAATTTAAATTATTCCTCCACCCTGGGTTGTAGGTGTTAGAATATGGATCCCTTCTCTGTCTATTATAATTGCCCACATAATGGGCCTCTTTTGTCTCTTGAACAAAAGGATTCCTAACTTGACACTTAGAAGATGCATGGGAATCTCCACCACAATGCTCGCATATAGCATAACTCCTCAATAAAGAACTAGCTCCTCCTCTCACACTATGCATCAAATTATCTAGCTACTTCATCAAAACATCCATCTGAGTTGATAAAGCCATTTTGTTGTCTACTACACGAGCTCTTGTAGGTCGTCTAGGATGCCTTTCTGTATGATACTAAAAGCTGCTAGTAGCTATCTCATCAATCAACCTATAAGTCTGATCTGGCATCTTTTTCATGGAACTACCTCTTGCTGCAGCATCTATGGTACTCCTAGTCGATGGGGTCATTCCTGTATAAAAGGTATTAACGTATTACCATATGGAGAACCCATGACTAGGACACTGTGTCAACATATCTCAAAATCGCTCTCATGCTTCATATAGACTTTCGTTTTCATATTGGGTAAAGCAAGTGATCTCATTCTTCATCTTTGCAACCTTGTAGGAGGAAAAAGTTTAGACAGAAATAATCTCATCATCTCATCCCACGTAGTAATCGAACTTGACTGCAAATTGGTCAACCATGGTCTGGCCTTATCCCTTAAAGAAAATGGGAATAACCTTAACCTCACCACATCATCCGACACTCCATTCTACTTGAACAAATCACAAATATCCAGAAAGGTCTTCAAATGGGTGTTCAGATCCTCCAAAGGCAATCCTTCAAATTGAGATGCTCTCACCATAGATAAACTGTTGTGAGGAATCTCAAAACTCGCAGCTATGATCGTTGGCCTTATAATGGGAGGCATGGGTCATTGTTCTGCCCTATAGTCAAATCCATCATAATCAACTCCCTTCTCTCTTCAGGATGTAGCATCAACCCCTCATCGTGCTATTTTATTTCTACAAACTGCTCTTCTTTAATCCCTTCTTCTATGTTACTATTCCGAGCCAATCTAGTTTCCTTGTGTAACCTACAAGCAATTTTTCGATCTTAGTATCTAGTAGTAAATTCTCGGGCTTTTGATCACGAGTGAGCATAAAAAAATGAAAAAAATAAAAAAATAATAATAGAGATAAGAATGGAAAATAAAATACACAAAAATAAAGCAATCAGACAGACAACTAAAATACGCACATAAACAACGAAGCAAGAATTAAATCTGAGACACTTAATACCATCTAACCTAATGACTCATAATAAGTAATATTCCCCAGCAATGGCGTCAAAAACTTATTACGATCTAAACAAAGCAATATAAATTAAATTATACCTAGACCAACTAGAGGCCAGCGTACTCTGTCGACAAGTAATATAAAACGATAAGAATCGGATATCATACCCAAGGGATTCCAACACGTAAGATAATTAAATTAAATGATGCAAAATTAGTCAAACGATCATCACCTGAATCTAATACAAGCTCTTTATATAACTTCAATTTCTATATAAGCTTAACTTTCATTTCTAAACTTGATGAAATTAAGTTTACTTTTAAGTTTGATGATGGTTGTTTTAGTTTATTTAAATATAATCGGTTATGAAATTTAACTTTTTAATTCGTATTTCTTTTATCATAACATTAGAACTAAATGTAGCATAATGAATGATAATTCATCTTACTTATAGCATAAACGTTTGGGTCATATATCAACATTTGAAAGATTGGTAAAGAATATAATTCTTTTGAATTTAGATTTTACTGATGTCGGTATATGATTGAATTGCATTAATTGAAAGAAAACCAAATATAGTAAGAAAGGAGCCAAAAGAAGTACTCTACTCCTTGAAATTATATACATATATTGAAATTTTGATACTACATCCTTTGGAAGAGAAAAGTATTTTATCTCCTTTATAGATGATTTTTCACATTATGGTTATGTCTATTTACTTAATGAAAAATCTCAAGTTGTAAATACCCTGAAGGTGTTTATAAAGGAGGTTGAAAGGAAATTAGATAAAAAATGAAAATTTTAAGATATGATGAAGGTGTTGAATATTATGGAAAATATGATGAATCAAAACAATGTCTAGGTTCATTTACAAAGTTTCCTGAGAAATATGGAATATATGAATAGTTATGGTAGACACACCTCAATAAAATGTATGGTAGAAAGGTGTAATAAGAAATTAATGGATATGGTTAGGAGTATGATGAGTAATTCCTTATTACCCAAAACCTTGTAGATGCATGCACTTAAAACTGTTATGTATTTACTAAATATGACTCCTAAGAAGGCAGTCCCTAAAACTCCTTTTGAGTTATTGACTGCAAGGAAATCTAGTATAATGCATCTACATGATTGAGTTTATCTAGCAGAAGCACGAGTTTATAATCAATATCAAAGGAAATTAGATTCTTGAACAATTAGTAGTTACTTTGTTGGTCATTTGGAGAAATTTAAAGAGTATAGGTTTCATTGTCCAAGAATTATTGAAACAACCAATGTTAAGGTTATTAAAAATGGTGAAGTTAGTGGGAGTGGTCAAAAAAATGTGTTGTAGATATTAGTGAAATAAGGTCTAATATTCCATTATCCATAAATGTCGACCCATACCTATATAAATATTGTCCTAATATTGGAAGAATAAAATGATTTTGGACAATATTTAGATGAAACAACTCCTTACAAAGAAACTAATTTATAACCAATTAACATAAATGGACCATGTGGAATAGCCTTAAACAAACTTGTAAGAATAAGGAGATTAGTTATTCTCGATGCTTATGTGGTTTATGTACAAGAGTTATAATTTGATTATGATATTAATAAGGATCTTGTTTCATTTTCATAAGTCATAGAAAGTGACAAATTTGATAAGCAAATTAATGTTATAAAAGATGAGTTAAATTTAAGGGCATAAGACAATGTCTAGGACCTTGTTAATTTTTAGAGGATCTAAGCGAGTCATATACAAATGTCTATTTAAGACCAAATGTATAATATTGAACAATATAAAGCTACATTTGTTGCTAAAGGTTACATTTAAAAGGATGGAATTAATTTTAAAGAGACTTTTTCACTTGTCTCAAAGAAAGACTCATTGAGACTAAATATAACATGAATGGCTCAGGTTGATTTAAGGTTACATAAAATGGATATGAAAACTATATTTTTGAATTGTGATCTAACGACGAAGTTTATATAAATCAACTTGAAGGTTTTTTCATAGAACAAATGCGTCACATGGTGTGTAAACTTAAGAAATCATAGACTTAAACAAGTTTCCAAATGATGGTATATTAAGTTTAATGATACCATAACATCGTTTGGTTTTTAAGAAAATATTGTTGATCACTATATCTACAAAAAGATCAATAGGAATAAGTTTATATTTTTAGTTTTATACGTTGATTTACTTATTGCTAATAATTTGGACATACTAAAGATTTTATTTTATGAATTTTGAAATGATTGATATGAGAGAGATATCCTATGTGATAGGAATTTTAATATTATAAACTAGATCACAATGATTGTTAGGGTTATCTCCAAAGATTATATCGAAAGAATTCTTTAGAGATTTAATATGAAGAAATGTTTAATAGAGGTTGTTCGATAAAAAAAGGAATAAATTTAGTCAATTGCAATGCTTGAAGAATGATGTGGAATGTTGACGAATGGAATCTATTCCATATGCCATTTTTGTTGGCAGTTTAATGTATTTGCAAGCATACATGAGATTCAATATCAGCTTCGTGGTTGGAATGCTAGGCAAATATCAAAGTAATCATAGTATAGATCATTGGAAAGCTATAAAAGAAAATCTTAAGGTATCTTTAAGGAACAAAGGACTATATGCTAATGAATAAAAGATCTAATCTATCATATTTGATTGAATATTCATATTCAAAATTTGGTAAATACATTGACAGAAGAAAATTAACATTTGATTACTTGTTTCTACTAGAAAAAGGAACAATTTTATTAGTTCACCTACAATGGAAACATAATTTTTAGCTTGTTTTAAGCCCATAATTCATGCCTTATGGCTATAAAACTTTATTTCAAGGCTTGGGGTTGTCAACTCCATTACTAAGTTGCTAAAAATTTATTGTGATGATTCTGTACCAATCTTCTCCAAAAATGACAAGTACTCAAGAGATACTAAACATAAGGATTTGAAATATTTTTCCATAAATGAGGAAGTTAAGAAACCAAGAGTGTGTATTGAATATCTTAAGACAGATCTTGCAATTTCAAATCCCTTAACTAAAGGCTTACAACTAAAGATATTTAAGGAACATGTTCAAATAACCACTCAAAGACTTTTTTTTCCAATTATGGAGGCTGCGTCAAATGTGAAGGGTTGACCAACATAGGCAACAGATGAATTTCCCCTATAACAGTCGTCATTATTGAATTACATGTAACACTAGACCAATGCTTTAAATAGGAGCGATGCAAAACAATAGATGAGGACAAAACTTCCATGGCTTGTATTCGAGAGTTTATGAAGATTAGCTCCTACAACAAAGTTGACCTATGGCTACAAAATAATCATAACTAAAGGTGTAAAAATTGTTGCTAATAGGAATTACGGACAATTTAATTTTGTCGCTCAAAACATCGCCAAATCCTTATAAATAAAAATATAGGCGATGTTTTGTGCTAATCTTCGCTAATAGTTTATTCCTATACTTTATTTTCATTACAAAAAACTATTAGCAACATTTTTGGGGAATCGTCGCCAATACATTTGACTACGCTTATTTTCGTAGCTAAAAGTGTAATTACTCTTAAAATAAATGAAACAATATTGCATATAATTAATAAATTGAAAAATTACGGTAACTTTATCTAAAACATTTTCAATCAAGTTGTCTTTTTTCAAATCTTTAGCATGCTTTAGCCAAGGTAATTCTATTATCGCAATAACCCCCGGTCAATGGTTTGTCGCACTTCAATCAAACTAGTGGAGAGCAATAGATTTGAAACATTGTTAAGTAAGCAAAGTTGAAGAACCGACGGGGACATTTAATGCCACAGAATTTTCGTTACTTGTTAGTGAATAGTGATGATGCTAAACTCTGGCAATGTTAGCCTAACAAATGTGTGGATCTTCCATTATATAGCCAGTTGTTGCTCATGTGGGTTGTTGGCTTGAAATACGTGGGTCACCTTTTTTCTTTTTATCTTGCTATTTTGATGGCGCTTTTTACGACAATTTTATGAATATAATTGAGAGGCATATGGGATATTGTTCTACAAGCTTGGTAAGAGGCGCTGCAAATAAACACTACCTCACAGCATAACGTGAATAAAGTTTGGCTTACGTACGAGGACTTCAAACACTTCATGTAAAAGTTATCAAGTCTATGACTTAATCATTGTATTTATGTGTGTAAAATATATCTTGGAAAATTGAAGGAGAACCAAATATAATCACTTGAAGCGAAAACGGGACCTGAAATATACAATAAATACGTGATAATAAGGGTTAAATTGTCCGTTTGAGACTGTTCTTTTAAATTTACTGCAAAAATCTCTCCCTTTGTGTCCTTTATAGCGCATTTAACGTGTTTGTTTCTAAATTCAAGCCACTCATGAAGAAAGGAGCGGCTTATAGGCAGGCCTTCAAATATTCTCCCCCCAGTCAAAGAAAGATGTCTCGTCTTGATAATGGAACTTTTAACATCTCCATTTGTTGTTTTTTGACACTACTTAACTAATGAACGTCCTAATGACAATTGAGATCTCACTCACGCCGGACTGGAGAACCATAAGAACAAAAATAATAATGTCGAAATGCTAATTCTAACCGACTGCTGTAAACTTTTCTTATGTTCCTACCTTTTCAGATCGTGTATTGAGTCCAGGTCGAGGACCGCAGGTACACTACTTCAAAGTATGTGCTGTGATGTGAGAAGACATTTCTGCCTCGTAACTCTTGTCTGCATACACTTAATTGCCAATGCCAGTTGGGTTCCTGCAGGTCCTTTTTACCAATCTGGTGATATTTGATCTATGGGTCCACCGCTATTTAAAGTGGTTAGAAATTCAAATTTTTTAGTATCTTACTGAATCTGATCAATCCCACCAATAAACTTGGCAAGTCTGAATGAAAAATCCTGCCTACCCATGTAAAATATCAACATTTACAAGTACGAGTGCATGCTAGTTTTTTTTGTAGATCTGTGGTTTAATAATTCAGCGGCAATCTTTTATATCACTTTTTTATTAAGAGATATTTAATTCCCTTTTTACTATAGGAAAAGAAGAGTAGGTATGTCTAGGATACCTAATTAAAGTGATTACGTTTGTAATTAAGTTGTAATGGATGGTCCAAAAGAAGAAAAAGAGGTTACACGGTGAGCATGTGGAACTACAATTAGCAGGCTACAAATACTTGCATCCTAAGTTGGTTTACTGTTCTTTTCTTATAAATTTTAATTGATTTAGATATACCTAATAGGTGCTCATCAAATACCCACTTACTGCTGTAATTCCAGTCTCATTTAATGCTGCGGACAATCTACCAACAATTCCATGGTGATGTATTATTGTGTACTATATTTGGTATCTGTAAAAACGCTGGTGAATGCAGACATAGTGTCGTGTGTATATATTTGGTCCTTAGTGTGGAGTTTTAGCCTCCAAAACTTCAAAGATTGCGTTGAGCACATCGCGGTAACAAATCTCAAACCAGTAGGTCACTTCTACACAAATAAACAAGGTTCAAATTAGTTTATTAAAAAGAAACTTGACAGAGCTCTTGTCATCGATCTTTGGATGCACCAATTTCCTAATAGCGTTGCTATTTTCAAAGATTCATTGTTTTCAGATCACACCCCATCGCCATTCAGAAACTATTCCCGCAACTTATACAACGCCATCTATTTAGATTCAACAATTTTCTTGCTCATGAATCCGGATTCAATAAGGCTTGCAGGAAAGGGGTAGAGACTTATGTTGTAGCTGAAGGAAAATATGCACGAAATCACAGATTAATTTCATAATTAATCAATACAATTGATTAACTCTAGGATTATAACATACTAGATTCAATAATTGCATGGATAAATACTTGAAAATTGAGGATCAATTGAATATATTGTTATTTTCTGTGAAACAAAGTGACAGAGACGCAGAAGATTGACTACTGTTATTCTAAACCTTGATTAGAAACTCGTACAATTCTCAATAGGGTGACTATATTTAAGATTGGCTAGCAGTAGGACCTCTTGTGCATTGCAATACATGGATCAAGTCTACCCATTATAGCAAGTTCATGAACACAGGCCCAATGACATGTTTGAGAGAGAATTACCAAGCCCAATTATCTTGACATATAATTAATTGGGGTTTATACAAAATTATATTTATTATGCTGGTCCACAAAATTAATGATAAAATTCTATCAGTAGGGACCAAACAATTTGCTTGTCTACAAAAATTGAAAATCATTAAATTTGACCTCAAGCTGTTGAACACTACCAAAGGAGCTACAGCTTCCGTTGTTACCTCCATTAGAACTACACTCAATTGTATCCAACAGCAACTAGCCATCAAACCTTCCGATCAAACACTGCTTGATATTGAAAAAATAACTCTCTCCAAATACCTGCAAGCTGTGAAAAACCACTCCTTGCTCCTCCAGCAACGAGCTCGCATTAATTGGCTCAAAGACGGTGACAAATGCACTCAATTCTTCTTCAACAACTCTCTACTTAAGGAAGTTAACCGCACCTTCTTGTGTTTATTCCCTAAAGGTCCTCACTATTCTACTTTTGAGGATTACTGACCTATATCTTGCACTAACTTCCTCTATAAAACAATCTCCAAGATCCTTGCCAATCGGTTGAAGATAGCCATAGCTCCTTGATTAGTGATAACCAAAGAGCATTCTTGAAAGATCGAAACATCGGAGACAATATACTCATCATCCAAGAATTGTTAAAGGGCTACTTTACACTATGTAGCTTACTTAACTGTGCCTTGAAGATCAACTTCTGTGGAGCTTTTGACAATATCATTGGCTTAACTAACCTCTGCTTTGTAGATGATTTTCTTTTGTTTTGCAAGGTAGACATGGACTCCATTCACACATTTAGGCACACTTTTAACACGTTCAGACTTGACTCAGGTTTGGAGATAACCTTACAAAAAGTTACTTCATTCTCTCCAAAGCTGCCAGCTATTTGGAACCTCTCATTGTTGATGTTATGGGTATGAAACACCGACATCCACATTTTATATATCCCGGTCTTCCTGTGTCTACAAAAAGACTAAATCGTTTGGAGTGCACCCCTTTCTTAGACAAAATCACCAAACCTGCTAAGTCATGGATGAACAAGTCATTGCCCTATGTAAGAAAATGGCAACTTATTCAATCTGTCCTTAACTCCATGCGTATCTACTGGGGCTCCCACATCTTTCTATCCCAAAGCATCATCAAATCAATTGAAAGAATACTCAAGAAGTTCTTATAGGGCCATCCGCATGGCTCATCTGGCATGGCAAAGGTTAAATGGTCTAATTTATGTTTACCGAAGGAGGAAGGTGGACTTAATTTATGCCCCATCAAAACTACTAATCAAGCCCTACTACTCAAGTCATTATAGTGGATTTTGATTGACAAAACCTCTCTCTGACTCAGATGGTTACATGCTTATTTCCTGCAAGGAACAAGTATACAGGATATTCACAAACATCCATCACATTCACATTTTCTAAATCTACTTACATAGCTCCAAGATAGAGTATAACAGGAGATGTCATGCAAAATAGGGGATGGTCAATCTATCACCTTTTGGTATGACAATTGGTCCACCGAAAGACCACTGATCCACTTTCTACATCAACTAGGAACTCACCTACTTCCACTTTACACCAGACTACACTCCCTGATCCATGACAGCTACTGGCACTTTCCTCTTTGGTTATGACATCTTCAACCTACTCAACCCCTTCACCAGAGCGTGCATTATACATTCTATTGGAAGGACAAATCTATTCATAATATCACCATCGAGGAGATTCAACAACTGTTAAGAATTCACAATCCCAAAGTCGACTGGTTTCACAAAGTGTGGAGTAAGTACCTTGCACCATGCATCTCATTTATCCTCTTATTAGCTATTAAAAACAAATTAACTACCACAAATTGTATGCCCTTCATTCAAGTTAATAAATCTTGTCTGATGGGCTTGCTACATGACGAAACACGAAACCATCTCTTTTTTGAATGATCCTTCAATAGTGATATCTAGAAATATATCACCATGAAATGTTAATGGCTCACCTCGGGGGAGACTCTTCCTGATATCCTCTTACATCTATCTAATCATAATGCGTATACGAAAACTGACCAGATGATCCACCATGTTGTTTTGGGTCTTTGTGTCTAACGCTTATGCCATGAAAGAAATCTCAGACAGTTTATCACCATGAGTTCATCTAAAAAAGTTCTAAAAGTTATGCTTCTCGATTAGGTTTGGGAGCATCTCATTATGCACAATCTATACTAACGTGATAGTCCGACCTGTTAGCTTGTGGGTCCCTTCTTATGTGGAATAACCCATTTTGTCCCATCCTTTGTTGGCTTATAATAGCCAACTTCTTTTCGATAATGGGTGTTAACACAAAGCAAAAACAGAAGGAAAGAGAGCGGACAAATAGTTGTGATGTTTTTGGATGACCAAATTCACTTTTCTCCTTGATCCACACTCATCTACCATCGGATCGAGCTAAAAATTTAGGAATATGTTCTTGAGATAGTCCTCTACATTATGAACGATCAGTTTTTTGTTTGGAGTTTTGGATGTTGAGATTGGTAGGAATGTCAATGGGTCAGGACCCTTTTGGCCCGACTCTGGGCTAGGTGGCTCGTGGCCCTGTCCGTGGTCGATAGGCCAAGCCCAAGATATGTTGTCCTATGGCCTGGCTCGACCGTGGGTTGACAGTCAGGCCATAGGCTGGTTAGGCATACCCGACCCATTATATATATTTTTTAAAGAAAATCATCAAAAATGACTTCGTTTTTGAAGTAACAGTCGGACCACGGGTTGGGCAAGCCGAACGAGCTTTGACATCCCTGGGGATCGGGGCTTCGAAATAATGACATATTTTTGGTGTTTCCTCTCCCTTTATATTCCTAACAATGTTATCTTGTGTAGTAGCTTATTCCTCTTATTGATGCTGAGTTTTTATCTTTGAGAAGAGGGTATTTATACATATTTTAATTTAGTGGAGATATTTTCAGACCAGAGATCTCGTGATTTTTACCCTTGATTTTAAGGGGTTTTTCACATTAAAAATTTCAGTGTCATTACTTATGTTTGATTTGCTATTATTGTTGGCAAATTTTTTATGGTCATTATTTACTCCTATTATTCTAATAGATAAGGGAAGTTTTGGTATTGTGTTTACACTTTCGCAGAATTTAGCAATACCGAGCTTTCCCAACATAGTGGTATCAGTGCATTAGAATAATAGATAAGGGAAGTTTTGGTATTGTGTTTACACTTTCGCAGAATTTAGCAATATCGAGCTTTCCCAACATAGTGGTATCAATGCATTGGCTAATTTAATCCTTTTGGTCTATTGAATTGTGGAGGCTAATACTAATAGAATGGTTTGCTTGAATGGAGCCAATTACCACAAATGGAAGGATAAGATGAAAGATTCATTATTTGTTAAAAGCATGCATTTGCATGTGTTTGCCACTAATAAACCTGAGTATATATCTAATGAAGACTGGGAATTTGAACATTAGCAAGTATGTGGTTTTATTAGACAATGGGTAGAGGATAATGTTCTTATTCTCATTGTTAATGATACACATGCTAGAACTCTATGGGATAGGCTCGAGTAACTTTATACATCGAAGACAAGAAATAACAAATTATTTTTACTCAAGCACTTGATGAAGTTGAAATATAAGGAGGGCAATGCTATTTATGATTATTTAAATGGTTTTTAGGGTGTTATTGATCAACTGTCTGTAATGGGTATAAGATTTGATGATAAGATACAGGGACTTTGGTTGCTTAATACTTTGCCTGATTCTTGGGAAATTTGTATTTCACTAACCAATTCTACTCCTAATGGTGTGGTAACCATGAAATATGCGAAGAGTGGTGTTTTGAATAAGGAAGTGAGAAGATCTCAGGGCTCTTTTACATCATCTTTACAATTTGATGTTTTCATTACAAAAGAGATGGGGAGAAACAAATTCAAAGGTCAGAAAGGTAGAGAGAAAACTATAAGCAAGTCAAGGTCTAAGTAAAAAAAAATTTTATGTGATCATTGTGGTAAGGCAGGGCATATTAAGAAATATTTCTTTAAGCTAAAAAAGGAAATGAGACAGGAAAAGAAGGACAATGTTGATCAGAATTGTGTTGCTAGTGTTGTTGATGGTGATCTCCTTGCTGCTTATGATGAAAATGTCATCAATTTGGTATGTCATGAGACTAATTGGGTTGTAGATATTGGTGCTTCTTATCATGTCACGCTAAGAAAGGAATTCTTCACTTCTTATACTCTTGAAGATTTTAGGATATTGAATATGAGAAATGATAGCAAGACAAGCGTGATTGGCATTAGAATAATTTGTTTGGAAACTAACAATGGTTCAACGTTAGTTCTTTAAAATATCAAACATGCACTAGGAATTTGCTTGAATTTGATATCTGTAGGAAAACTTGATGAAGATGGTTATTGCAATGTCTTTCACGATGAACATTGGAAACTTACAAAAGGTTCAATAGTTGTAGCTCAAGGTAACAAATCCTCTAACTTGTACATGTTGCAAGATTTTATTTATGAAGGCTCAGTGAATATGGTAAAGAGTGATACTACATTAGAATTATGGAATAGAAGACTAAGTCATATCAGTGAGAAAGGGATTAACTGTTTGGCTAAGAAAAAATTGCTTCAAGGGGTTAAGGAAGCTAGATTGAACAACTGTGTTCACTACTTGGTTGGGAAACAAAGAAGAGTTTCTTTTAAGAGTCATCCTTCTTTAAGAAAGTTTGGTTTACTAAAACTAGTTCACTCAGATGTTTGTGGTCTTTTGAAGGTAAGATCACATAGTGATGTATTGTATTTTATGACATTTAGTATGGAGAACCATAGGCATGTGAAAGACAAGAAGAGAAGCATCCATGATGTGATTCGCCTCAAGGAAGCCTAGGACGTGACTTGCATGGACATGAGTTTGCAAAAGGAGGCTTAGGAGCTGAAATTGGATCATATTTGAAGTCTGAATGTTCAAGGCAAGGGGATGAACGAAATTCCCATATCAAAGGTCCAACATTAAAGTCTAATGTTCCTAAAGATCCATTACAAGATGTTGGAGGGCCAATGACAAGAGCTAGGGCCAAAGCAATGAAGCAAGTATTGAATTGTTTAATCCAAGACCTTCAAGAGATAGAGCCCATATTGTTAAGTCAGATTTCATCTCATAAAGGTCCTAGAGGCATTGTCTTACTCCTTGAAGCCCAACATAAAGTGTCTAAAGGCTCACATGGAGTCCAATTGGGAGAACTCACTTAAAATACTATGTGATAAGCATGTGCCACTTAAAAATAAGGATAAGGATGTGATCTATAAGATCCAACATGTTCAGATCATGTTTTAATTAGTTTCCTTTTTGTTTTCCTTAAAATAAGGTTATCTAGTCAACACCTTTATAAGTTTATTTTGTTTCCTTTTAGGGATTGATTTATTTTCTTTTATTTAGTTTCCTCTTTAGGACATTAAGTTAGGAAGTTTTTCCTATAAATAGGCACCCTCTATGTACTTTGAAAGGGGATTTTCATTCAGAAATAATATTGAGAGATTTCTTGCTTTCTTTGTATTCTTTGAGAATACTTGACTTATCAAAGGAGTGGTCTTCCTTTGTAGCGTCCCAAGGTTAGAGTTCTATGAGATAAGTTCTCTTAGGATTCTTTCCATTGACCAACTTTCTTATTAGGGTTCTAAGAGACAGGTTCTCTTAGGATTCTTTCCATTGACTGGCATTCTTATTGGGGTTCTAAGAGACAGGTTCTCTTACGGTTCTTTCCATTAAACATCTTTTTTCTAATCGCCTTTTTCTTGGTGTTATATTTTTTATCGTTTCAATTTTGTTTCTTGTTCTTCCCTGTGTGTTTGAGTCTATCTGTTCCCGGGCATAGTTCCATCTTGTTGAAGGTTCTCTAGGACAAGTTCCTATTGGGTCTCGTATCATTTTGGTAGTGTTTGATTCTATCTATTCCCAGGCATAGTTCCATCTTGTTGAACGCTCTCTAGGACAAATTCCCATTGGGTCTCGCATCATCTATGCTTTAAAGGCCAAAGAAAAGGTTTTTGAGAAATTTAAAGAATTTCATGCCTTTTGAAAAACAAACTAGCAAGAAATTGAAATGCATCTGCACCGATAATGGTGGTGAATATTGTGGACCATTTGATGACTATTGTAGAGAGCAAAGCATTAGACATAAAAAAACTCCTCCCAAAACTCCTTAGTTGAATGGTTTAGCAGAAAGGATGAACATAACTTTAGTGGAGAGGGTTAGATATTTACTTATAGAAGCAAAGTTGCCAATTCGTTTTGGGCTAAAGCATTTTGCAAAGTTGCACTTGTTATCAACTTGTTACCCACTATGGCTTTGAATGGTGATGTAGTATCCCACTCCTGCAAGACCCGAACCCGATATCAAGGGTGATATCCGAGCCCGTGCCTCACGAGGGTGGTATGCTAGAGCGATCAAAACAGTTTAAAACCCATCGCATATACAAAAATCTATAACCAAATTGGTCCCCATGACATTTCTGAACGTTTCAGTAATCACATTACAAATACAATATTTGTCATTTGGGACCTACTGAAATACAAATCACTAATCTGCGGAAATACAAATTTACACAAATCCAAAAAATAACATAAATGCAGACGCGAACTGATCCCGACCTCAAACGCTGACTTGTATGCAGTAGACATACTCCCGTTTGTCTAACGGGGTACTCTTCCAGGTCCTGAAAAATAATTGCAATGTTGGGTGAGTTTGCGAACTCAATGAGAAACCATCATCGATGGTTCACCCAACTCA
>JANVCQ010000003.1:14073277-14090695 GCA_025531925.1 Erythroxylum plowmanianum | reverse complement strand
ATTTATATATATATATATATATATATATATATATATATATATACATATATATACATATATCATGTATGTGTCATATGGATAGTTGTGAAGAATTACTAAAATGTGTTGAAATAATAGTATGAAATGTTTATGTATATGTTGAACTGAATGGTTGAGATGAGTGATTTGATTATTTGATATGACTATATGTGTTTGTGTTCATAATGTGTTGGCTGAAATGTGAGATACATATATCGTGATTTGGTATCCAAATTAAATGATTTGATAAATGGGAATTGGTTTTGAAGAATGTGATATATTTGAAAATTTGGATTATATGTTTGTCAAGTTATGTCCTGACTTGAGTGAACACATCAATGATGGTTTACTCATTGAGTTTGTAAACTCATCAAAATTGCAACGTTAATTTTCAAGTAATGGAGTGACTTAGCTTTTAAGGCAATCTAGTTGTAGCCTAGTATTGTTCATTTTGGAACCTAGAATGACGCAACGGTTTGGTCAGTTGAATCTGAAGAGTCTAGTGAGATTATTTTGGTCTAGCACCCAACTTTATGTTAACTTTCACATGATATGTATTGTATAAATATGAATTATGAGTGTAATGAATGTTTATGTTTGTGAATCAAATGCAAAGAATCTCAGATGTCTTTGCTAATGTAAATACATTGATTATAGAATCTAACGACAATGTAAACTTATGGATATGAATAATATGAGGAAACTTAGTTCTTCGAAATGCTTATATTCTATATGATGCTATGATAAGTTGATGTGACTGCTCTAACATGCCGCTTCTAAGGGGTATATGCTCGGATATTCTCTGGAATGTCAGTATATGTTCTACGGTAGTGGCATGTTACATATTATATATATTTTAAATAATTTTTTGTACCATAAATCATCTAAAACATTTACTATTATATGAATGATATGCCTTTTAAAAATTTTACATGAAATATTTTTCTAGCAATTTATTTACTATATCTGTACATCATTGATATTTCTATGATAACTTTAAAAACTTTAAGAAAAGAGGAAAATTTCCTTGATTTAAATTTATTTATAATTGTTTAAAAGTACTAAAATTTAAAATCTTTAAAGAAATATATTTTAAACACTTAATGAATTATATGATTCATTAGTTGTTCTAACTCAAACTGTAAGAATTAATTTAAGAATTTTGACAATTTTGTGCTAAGAGATATAATCAAAAAATATATTAGATAATATTCTAATCTTACCTATTAATAATAGAGAATGAATGATAATTATGAATAAGTTAAATTTATAACTTTATATAATATTGTTATGAATTATCACTTCAACAAAAAGCCCTTTTAGCGATGATTCAAATATCGTCACCAAAAGATAGCTACTGTCGACGAACTATATTTTCATTGCAGAAAGTAAATATTTTTGTGATGTTTTACATAATTTAGCTAAATAAATCTTTTTTGCAATGAATTTTTAGAATCGTTGCAAAATGATTAACAATTAGCTACTACTGGCTTAATTCGTCACCAATGTTGGAACCTTTTGCAACGATTCATATTATTCATCACTAAAAGTTTTGTTTTTTATGAAAAAGTTTTAAATTGTCTCTAAAAGTTATATTTTAGGCGACGAATTGTCAAATGATCGCCAATAGTGATTTTATAACATATATATTTATTGGGAGAATTTTGATGAATTTTTGTGTGTGATAGTATTCTTAAAAATAGTAATGTAAAAAAGATAATTTAATGATAAGTGTGCTTAATAATCCTAAGGTTAATTATAATTGACATTTATATGATTTTTCATATATTTTTATTTGCCTTCTTTATAAATTTGTTTAAATAGTTAATGCATTCAAACTCTATAAATTTTTTTTATATTTATGGATTTATACACAAATGATTCTTTAAAGATGCCTATTGTACATAATACTACACCTCTATTCATATTTACTAAAAGAATGGAACATCTAAAAATTGTAAAATGTTTTCAGAGTTTTAAAGATATTGTTGGAAAACACAAGCATGGTAGGTAATTTTAAATTTGAAAAGTAAATGTTTTTTGACATAAAAAGACAAACATATGTAAAATTTTAATGTTAATATGATCAACATATCATAAATTTAAGTTTACTAATATTCTTAATCATTAATGTTTACTGACAATAAAATAATAATATATATAAACTTTGAAATATGTTAAGCAACATAATATTATGATATATGGTATATAAGTACTACAAGATGTTAATTAGAATTTTAACAATTCTTACAGACAAAATAATAAATAAAGTGTCACACCTAACATTCCATTAAAAAGGAAAAAATAATTACTTTTTTAGATTCCAAGTGACATTAGAGTTGGTAGAAAAGGTAAAGGGTCCAATGTTTGGATTACCAAGAAGTCTCTTTACACATTCCAAGCCATCAATTGAAATAATTAATGATCTTCCCTCAAGGTCTGGTGAATTGATACCCTCTTCCAACATCTTCTTTGCTTTAACTAAATTTGCATAAGATACATCATATGATTTCCCAAATGCAGAACATATGATGATATTAGAAGAACCGCACGTAGCATGCATTTCAGCTAATGAGCAAACAATATAGAACAATCAAAGCTAAATCAAACGTTATTTGAAACCTAAATTCTAACACATGCATACCCGTCTGATAAACTTCATCATCATCATAATGAACAAACATAGTTTTTGTAATAGAACACTTTTCCAAAACAACTGATTTTTCTAATGCTTTATGCACCATTGGGACATCATCACCTCCTCCATTTCCATCTATGTTCTTTTTAAGATTTGAGGAAGCTTAACATAATATATACTATATAAGATCAGATGTTCATACAATAGCTTCATAAAAGAAAATGAGATACATATAATAAAGAAGAGAGGTAGTTTGAATGATACTAAAAATCTTGAAGGAGAAGATCAACCATAGAAGGCAAGGTGTGATTAATGTTTGATGAGGATATTTGTTTTGCATTGATTTATTCTTCATTAGGGAGAATTTTGCCACATTCCTCCTAGTAAAATCCATTCTTGCCATCAAAAACTAGTCGCCATGTCAACACTCTGCGATGAATTAATGTTAACAATTTTATTTCAATAAAAGACTTGATATTTGAATGTTCCAACATTCTAGCAATGTTAATTTTTTGATCTATCAAGGTTGAGGATGTTAAGTTTGCATGTACTATGTTTAGGGGATGCATTAACATCCTTTGCAGCTCTAAAATATAATTGCGTCTATGTACATAAACATCCCTTGCAAAATCCTCTAATGTAAATAGTTGTGTAATTGTGATTTAACTTTAATTTATCTTAATAATTAGCTTGTTAGTTTTGATCTACTCCATTATATATATGTTTTCATAAAATATATATTGAATAAATTTAAATGTGTGTATGGTAAAAAAATTTGGTCTTTTAAGAATAAGAGTAACAGGTTCTTAGTTTTGACCTACTCCATTTGACTTTAATTGTTTGTTTAATCACAGCCTCATAACACACTGAAATAATATCATGTTGATGGATACATCTATATACTATAAGTGTGACACCCACATACCCCTTGGGAGGATATGCAAGCACCACATAATTAGGACCGAAACAATCCAAATCATATGAAACATTTCATACACGCATTCCCAGAATCTTAAACAAACATACATTACAAATCATCACATGTTTTTTTTAAATTTAACATATCATTCATATTGTGTTTATCATAAGATGTACCATAAATTCAAAAATCAACCTGTATTAAGGTTATTACAAAATTTTAAAAAAAATCAAACTATTTCGTTTAACATATACAACTCAAAAACAAACTCAAATACACATTTTGACAAACAAAACTCAATCTTCTTTGGCCATTGCAATTGTCTTGTCCTAGATTTTATAACCTTCTCTCTGAATTTACATGGGGCAAATCCACCGTGCTAAGTATATAACTTAATGAGTAATAAGTAAACCATGTGTAATAACAACTGATACTGAATCATGTTATAGCATAAGTATCTCAAACATAATGAATGTCAATAACATAACTAAGGATATAGAATACAGAATTGATCACCTTTCTAACTAAATCAAAGTATATTCTTCCATGGTGACTCTTTCAAGAACACCTTATCGCCTACTTGATATTCAATATCTCTCCTTTTTAGATCATCATAAGACTTCTACCTATCATTAGCAGCTTTCAACCTATGTTGAATAATCTGAATCTTTTCATCAGTATCTTTCATAATATTAGGCCCAATAATCTTGTTTTCACTCAATTCAGTCCAACATACAAGAGTTCTACACCTTTTGCCATACAATGCTTCATAAGGCACCATGCCAATGTTTGTTTGATAACTATTGTTGTAAGCAAACTCCATCAGTGTTAGATAATTATCCCAACTCCTGGAAAATCTAACACACAACCCCAAAGCATATCTTCTAATATCTGTATAACTCGTTCAGATTGTCCATCTTTCTGGGGATTAAAAGAAATATTGAACTTAACTTGAGTACCTAAAACCTTTTGCAAACTTTTCCATAATCTCAAAGTAAATCGAGGATCATGATCAGAAATAATAGATAATGGTACTCCATGCAATCTCACTATCTCATTCGTATATAGGTCTGCAAGCCTATTCAAAGAATAGTTAGGACGAACAGGCAAAAAGTGAGCAAATTTGGTAAACTTATTCACAATCACCCATACAGCATCATGTTTCCATTGAGTGAGAGGAAGTCCAGTGACAAAGTCTATAGTAATGTTATCCCATTTCCATTGAGGAATAGAAATAGGATGTAACAAACTAGATGAAACCTAGTACTCATCTTTAACTTGCTAACATTTCAAACATTTAGCTATATAATCCACAACATCCTGTTTCATACCTGACCACCAGTAATGCTGCTTCAGATCTTAATACATCTTGTTTCCACCAGGATGCATAGTAAAGACTATATTATGAGCCTCAAACAACAACTTTTTCTTTAGTTCATCATTAGCTGGCACACATAACCAATCTTTATAATAAAATTCACCATCTTCTTTCACAGAAAAATTAGGCTGCTTACCTTCCTGAGTAGCCAAGATAAGTTGTTGTAACTTATCATCAGCTATCTAAGCATCACAAATCTCTCATCTCAAAGAAGGCCTTGCTTTTAATTGAGTTATGAAAGCTCCTTCAAATATAATTTCCTAATCACTCTACTTCATTGCTAATGCTGAAATGGTCTTCCGACTCAAGGCATCAACCACGACATTAGCCTTATCCAGATGGTAGTTCGCAATATAATCATAGTCTTTAAATAGTTCCAACTAATGCTGTTGTCTCATATTGAGTTCTTTTTGGGTAAGCAGATACTTCAGACTCTTATGATCTTTGAAAATTATACATCTTTCACCATACAAGTACTGCCGTCAAATTTTCAAAGCAAACACTACTTTTGCAAGCTCTAGATCATGTGTAGGGTAATTTTGTCCATGTGACTTTAGTTGCATGGAGGCATAAGCAATTACCTTTCCATCCTGCATTAAAACACTACCCAAACCATTTCTAGATGCATCACTAAACATAACATACTCCTTACCAGAAATAAGTTGAACCAATACAGGAGCTTCGGTAAGCATACTTTTCAGTTAATCAAAACTATTTTGACATCTATCAGACCATTCATACTTCACTCCTTTCCATAACAGTTTAGTTAAAGTGGATGCTATCACTGAGAACCTTTTTACAAATTGACAATAATAACCATCCAAACCTAGAAAACTTCTCTATCACATTCCATGGTGGCTTCTAGTTAACAATTGGTTCTATCTTATTAGGATCAACTATAATTCCTTCAGAAGAGACAATATGTCCTTGAAAGGATACCTCCTAAAGCCAGAAATCACACTTGTTAAGCTTAGCATATAACTGTTTTTCCTGCAAGGACTTTAACACAATTCAGAGATGCTCAGTATGGTCATGTTCATTCTTAGAATAAACTAGGATATCATCTATAAATACCGCAACAAACTAATCCAAATAAGGCCTAAATACTTTATTTATCAAATCCATAAATGTCGATGGAGCATTAGTTAACCCGATTGGTATTACCAGGAATTCATAATGTACATAACGAGTCCTAAATGCAGTCTTTAGTACATCCACATTCTTTACCCGAAGTTGATAGTACCTCGATCACAGATCTGTCTTTGAAAACACTCCTGCATCTTTCAAATGACTGTTAATAAATAAAAAAGGAAGAAATATTAAAAATAACATTATTTTCACAATTGTACGTCATGATCGTTAATTTATGAAATTTTTTTTAAAAAAAATTAAAAAAAGAAAGAAAATTTATTGAAGGTACCATTTTTTTCATAGTTATATGTTCTAAATTTTAATTGATGAAAAAAATACAAATTTTTGTTTATAGGTTACTTTCTTACCATTGCTTCAAAAAAAGAAAAATATTAAAAATAATTGAAAATGTCATTTTCTTCAAAATTGTACAGTCTGAGATACTTTTATCCTTAAAAAAAGATTTGAAAGTAAGAATTATTTTTTTATTCAAAGAAAAAAAATACAAAAATCTATTCTAACTCTTTAAAGTAAAAAACACCTTGAAGCACAATAAAACAAATATTGCTAGATTGAAAAAAAAACATAATAACAATCTTAATAATATCATTAGCTCAGCAATTCTTCAAAAAAAAAGGCAAACAATAACTTGTTTTTGCTTTGATCCAAATATAAATATCAAAGCTAATCTTCGGTAGTTACAAAAGGACTATTAATATTTCACGGGATCAGCTTCAAAAGTTATCAAAGTGTTATCCATATTTCATATTGTCCAGGATTAGCATATGAATAATAACTTAAATGTCTAAGTAAAAGATAATCTATAATATTGAAACTATAGTCAAAAGCTAGACTCTTCTAAATCAAATAGTTAACGGTGTTCCCTACTTTCTAGACCATCATCCTTACAAAAATGCACTCTAACAAAAGAATGTTTATTGTTCAAGAAGTATTCACCACGTAGATTGATACATCTCAATCTACAAAAATTAAGTGTACAAGTGTGAAAAAATGTGAAATAACTATGGAAATAATTAAATACAAATAATAAAAAAGACATACACTAGGTGCAAATTCTGTTTGTTCACTTATTCTAGGTGCAGGTTTTGATTGTTCGCTTGTTCCACTAGTAACAACACTTCTTTGAGAATTATCAAATTCCTAAAAACGCACACATGTTAAAAGAGAATATATATTGAATCATATAATAACAAAGGTTAAGTAAGTGAAGTAGACCTTGCCAAAAGGAACAAATGAATGCATGCTTGAAAACCTAATGTCATTCCACACTCCTATTCCACACAAAGGCCCATTTTTCTTTGCCCAACTATTGTTTGCACCTCCACTTTGTCCTTTGTCATTTCCTCTACCCCTTCCCCTTCCCCTTCCCCTTCCCCTTCCACGCCTCCCTCTTCCACCTACTACTATATTCTCAAAACTTTGCGATCGATTCAAGGGATTAATTGAACCAGTATTTTCATGATTAGCATGCTCAGGTTTAACATTTTCATTATACACAAACTGAGGCTCTGAATTTTCAGCTCTTGGAGCATCCTACATAGATAAAGTAAAAGCAAAGTAAATTAGAATTTTGTATAATACATATGTTCAGTAAAAGTAGATCCAAAAATTATTACAAAACAAAATACCTGTTCTACAATAAGTCTTTAAATTGTGACCTTGTTGTAAACAATTACCACACGTCTTGTTATACCCTTTTCTGGTTACCCTTTCAATGTCTGCAATCTTTTCTCTTTGCTCATCACACTTTTCTTCCTAACCTTTTTAGGTCTTCCAAGTCTTCTTCTAACATGTGGCGGGTCAGTTGGTTTTGAACCTAATTGTACCCACATATTTTAATCTAGAATTGGCATGATCACATGCTTGTATGTTATCTTATAGCTTGACACACTGTAGTAAGGATCCACCAAATCATTTGCTTCAACATTATTTGAATGAAGTAATGTCGAACATGCATGTGGACAAAGAACTCCAGTGATATCCCACTCCCTACAGGTGCATGTACTGTTGTTTAAGTTAACCACATAGTTGCGATTATAAATTGTGAGATCCAAATCCCTTACACAGTATACAAAGCATAATAATCCATTGATTTTTTGCAGTTTTCCTCTAAATTTTCACTAATTTTAGGACAAATCTTTCCCTTTACCTTACTAATCCATTCTCTTTTTTCTTGGTATCTACAAATAATCATCCTTCTCATGCTCTCCATCATAGTTAAAATTGGCTGATCTCTTGCAGCATTTATATATTTGTTGAAGCACTCACTAATGTTATTACTTAGGATATCAAACTTACTGTGAGTGCCGAAGAAACACCTTGCCCACAAATAAGGTGGAATCTCATAAAGACATTTATAAGCCTCACCATCAACAACTTACATTTCTAGCATGTTCATATTGAATCCATCTTCAGTGTAAGCCCTAGCAGCAACCGAAAGGATATCTCTAAGTATCTTGTCTTTGAATATGAGCTTAAAATTAGCATAAAGATGTCTTACACAAAATCTGTGTTCAACTCTTGGAAAAATGTTCTCAAATGTTTCAACAAGTCCAGAAAAGACAAATTCACACATTATTATGCATAACAATTGAAATGAACAATGTAAATGGAATGAACAATGCAAATGCATACCTTTTGTCTATCTGAAATGAAGATAACTCTTTTTTCCACTGGAGAGCCAATTTGTTGAGTTAATAGGTTTAAAAACCAACTATCTTTGCATTCTGATTCCACACAAGCTATAACTAAAGGGTACATTTGGGTGTTTGAATCTCTTGCAACTGCATGCAATATATGACCCCCCAAAAACTCCTCTCAGATGGCACCCATCTAAACCTATCATAGGTCTACAACCCTCCATAAATCCATGTTTTTGTGCAAAAATATAACAAATAGTCTTTTAAAAATTGGATTTCTATTCATTAAAAGGACTTCATATTGTACAACAACAAGTGATTTAGGATGCCTCTCTATGATTGTAGCACAGTAATCTCTCAACCTAACATATTGATCTTTGTGCTCACCTTGGATCAATTTAAATTCTTGTCTCTTTGCTCGATGAGCTTGCCATGGAAAAACATGAATCCTTAATTTTTGTTTCACAGCCTTCCAAAATCTAGTCACATTCCACTTTGGGTCATCAGCTAACTTTATGATGAACTGGGTTGCCAGCCATTTGGAATTTGCAATTTTGTTTCTATAAGACCATTTACACCTGTGAGGGTTACCTTTTATATATTTAACTTGCGTGGCTGTAGTTTTCTGATAGTAGCTTGCATATATCCTCCAACCATACATCTTTTTACAGATTGCGCTAATCTTATCTTTTTCATTCTTTTTGAATTTTAACTCAAAACCCTTCCTGATTGAGTACTTCTAAATGTCTTCCTGTAAATAGTTGCATTTGAGAAAATTAACCCTGTAAAAATCTCATGATTATCAATGCCCTTCTCACTAAACTCATGAAAAGAAATATCATTTTCCTCATCTGAAGACTCAATTGCTTATTCTAACCTTTCATTATCACTTATGTGGTCAACTCCATGAAGTGACTATCTCTCTTTTTAATTGTAAAATTAGCCTAATCATCAGCTATGAGACTTGCATATTTAGCATAATCTCCTAACTCAATGTTAGGTGGTTCTCCCTTACTTTTGTCATAATCTATGGGATCACAAGTGTCACTTAAACTATCCCCATCTAGAAAATATTCAAGCTCAGACCCATCATCGGTAGACTCATCAGATTGTACAACATAGGTGTTGTCTGATTCATCAGATAGAGAGTCAATCAAATCCTCAGTTTCTACCTTTTCACTTTCTAAACCGTTAGTTCCAACTATGTTTTCCCCATCATGCACATGTTCTAAACTCTAGTGCAAATTCACTTGATCATCTACAGTACTTTGGATGTTAAATATATTTTCTCTTGGAGTCGCATCATTAATACCGCGCCAATTATGTTATTTGTCTAGCTTATCAATCAAGTCTCCAATATAAATCTTAACATGAGGTTAATCCCTATAGATACCAAACATCTCAAGCATAATGTCATCATTATCTAGATTCTTAAGTCTTGAATCTGGCATCCTAAAATGCATTGGCTTATTAATAGGGAGATTCATTTCCTTTAGAACATGTTGTAACTCAATGATTGACATATAATCGAGATCAATTTCAAGTAAATATGAAACTTCACCTCCCATATAATGCCAATCTGGATTTTTCTTAAACATACCACCATAATGCAATTCTAAAGTGAACATTCTTCAACCAATCTTCTGCTAACTGATAAACTAATAAAGACGAGAAAAAAAGGTAGTAAAAATACATAGAACACAAAATTAGGGTTTCAAAATAAACAAATAAACATGGTAAAAAATTAAGTAATTAAGCTCACGTTACTAATTAAGACAGCCATTTTAATTTTATATGTTTCTGGAAGCACAATGTAGAATGTGAAATATGTTATTATATTGTTTTTATGAACTGAGTGAGAGTTTGAGGAGTTAATCGTCAACGTGATAAATTTTTCTTATTAAGGTAAAATATAGGTGAAGTATAAATAAAGCTATGTTATGTTTAATATAGATGAGCTCCTTAGAAAGGACAAAGAAAAGATTAGTCAAGGGAAAATACAAGGATTTCAAATTTTCAAACTATGTTTTTCACATTCAAAAGTTCTGAATAATCAAATATGATTAAGAAAAAAATAATTTGTAAACAAATAAGACCCCAACATCTACTGCGAAAAAGATAAAAACAGAAAAAGGAAAAAAAATCAACTCAAACACTCCCTAAATCACTTGAAAATGTAGAACTTCGTGCAAACTTCATGAAAGATGAGCTTTGATTTAATACCAGAAGCTCTAATCATACAAGTCAATGTCATCTTAAAATATATACCCAAAAACAAATCACTCATGCACTATAAAGAAAAAAAATTCAAGAACAATGCATTACGCATAAATTTTAAACTCCCAACAAAAGCAAAAGAACTAAAAAAATTAAAAAATGAAAAATAAATAGTAGAAAGTAAAGCTATCTCGTAATACTTCAATCCTTTGAAACAGGGAAAATAAGTGGACAAAAAACGGGAGATAGAGAGAGAGAATATTGAAGAACAAGGATACTTTAGGCAATTTTTTTAAGTCAGGAGGGTAAAGTGAAGAAAAAAAAGTCGTTTTAAACATTTATTTGAAAAATAGAGAGAGATAAAACACGAGGGGAAAATGTATTTTTTCCATAAAGAAAACATAAAAATCCAATCAATAGAATCATTGAACGTTATGATTCGAATGGAAGATGCTCATGAACAGGTAATCTCTTCCCCTATGATTCTTACAGATGATGACGTTAACAAGTTCCGCTTCGAAAACAATAAGAAAAATGTTTACCCAACATTAACTCTTGTTTCTATCGCAAGCAGATAAACGATCATAAATGGTTTAGACTTACGAGTCTTTTGATGTTGCACTTCTCACGTTGCTTTTCTTTCTTTTGATGAAGTTTCAGCAGAATTAAAATTGTCCACTGGTTTTGCATCTTTAATGAGATGGGTGGCTGTCATTCTCATTTCTTCTAAATTGGAGCCAGAGTTGTGAACTATACGCCAGTGCTAGTGGTCCCAAAGTTGTAGTGAAAATGGTAATGGCGACGAATCCGGCCACTGTGAATTGCAATCCGTTGGACCGTCATGAACGTCTTCTTTCGAGCTTGAATTCGTGTAAAGAAATGACTCATGTCAAGCAAATTCACGCTCAGACTATTCGTTCAACTTCGCCCAACCA
The DNA here is from genome assembly GCA_025531925.1 of Erythroxylum plowmanianum. NCBI lineage: Eukaryota > Viridiplantae > Streptophyta > Magnoliopsida > Malpighiales > Erythroxylaceae > Erythroxylum > Erythroxylum plowmanianum. The sequence continues at coordinate 14,078,799 of JANVCQ010000003.1, read as the reverse complement.
TCAAAAAACTGTCTTTCTCTACAGTCGCATTCTACATTTCGCTTCCCTTCACGATATTAACTATGCGTATAGAGTGTTTGACAATGTCGACGACCCCAATACGTTCATGTGGAACACTCTTATCAAAGGTTGTGCGCAGAGCAATGACTGTAAAGAACAAGTCTTTGGGCTTTATAAGAAAATGCTCGAAGAAGGAATGGTTTCGGCCGATAAGTACACGTTCCCGTTTATTTTCAAAGCCTCCGCGTACTTATTTGCTTTGATGGAGGGAAAACAAGCGCATGCCCAGATGTTAAAAAATGGGTTAGAGTCTGATGTTTACGTGAATAATAGTTTGATTCATTTCTATGCTTCTTGTGGATGTTTGGAGTCAGCACGGAATTTGTTTGATAAAATGCCGGAAAGAAGTGTGGTTTCTTGGAATGCGATGATCGACGCGTTGGTTCAGTTCGGTGAGTTCGAGTCTGCGCTAGATATGTTTGTTATGTTGCAGGAGGTGTTTGAGCCTGACGGTTATACTATGCATAGTGTTCTGAATGCTTGTGCCGGTTTGGGTGCTTTGTCGTTGGGAATTTGGGTTCATGCTTTTTGGTTGAGGAAATGCGGTGCAGAATTAGGTAAAGATGTTGTGGTTAACAATTGTTTGGTGGATATGTATTGCAAATGTGGTTCCCTGGATATTGCTATACAAGTCTTTGAGAGAATGCAGGGGCGTGATCTAACTTCATGGAATTTTATGATCTTAGGATTGGCTATGCATGGAAAGGGTGAGTTGGCATTGCAGTATTTTGATCGTATGGTTAGGCTTGGGAAATTTGTACCTAACTCTGTCACGTTTGTTGGTGTTCTGAGTGCTTGTAATCACAGATGTATGGTTGATGAAGGCCGCAGGTATTTTGACATGATGGTTGACGAGTACAAGATTGAACCTCAACTTGAGCACTATGGTTGCCTGGTTGATGGTCTAGCTCGTGCTGGCTTGACTCTTGAAGCTCTGGATTTGGTTTCAAGCATGCCTTTGAAACCTGATGCTGTTATATGGAGAAGCCTTCTTGATTCGTGTTCCAAGGGGAATGCTAGTGTTGAACTTGGGGAGAAAATGGCTGAGCAACTGTTTGAATCAGGAGGAGGTGATGGCAGCGGTGTTTATGTACTCTTATCCAAACTCTACGCATCAGCTAGCCGATGGGACGATGTTGGGTTGGTTAGGAAATTGATGACTGATAATGGAGTCAGGAAAGAGCCCGGATGTAGTTTGATAGAAATAAATGGTGTTATCCATGAACTTTTTGCGGGGGACACATCCCATCCTCAAACCAAAGAGATATATCAAATTTTGGACGTTATAGAAGAAAGACTGAAGTCAATAGGCTATACACCTACCATTGTTCACGAAAGTGAAAGTAAACAACAGTTGCTTAGGCAGCATAGTGAAAGACTTGCGATTGCTTTGGGGCTCTTATACTTGACACCAGGAACACCAATACGTATTTTCAAGAATCTTCGGGTCTGCAATGACTGCCATACCGTCACTAGATTGATCTCTAAACTCTTCAATGTGGAGATCATTGTGAGAGATCGTGCTCGATTCCATCACTTCAAAGATGGCCTCTGTTCTTGCATGGACTTTTGGTAATCGACATTAGAGAGTTATTAAAAAAAGTCACTTGTAAACTCAAACGTTTGATGCTACATATGTACATTTATTACTTGTGTAGAGATAAAAAGATTCGTTTTCTGACGTTTACTGGTAGAAAAGGATGAGGGTAGCACAATAGAGATAAGTTAGCTGATTGGCAACAGCATATTATCAATTATACTATATATACTTGGAGTAGTTATAATGTCAAATTTTCACTTTTTCTACTATTTGGGTTTTGGTTGTCTAGGGTAAGACAATATAATTTTCCAGCCCTGGACCCTTTATCATAGATAAGGCAGAGTTCAGATCCCCTGTCTAATATTACCCTGTCTTATTCTGTCCAATGAATCTCAGCCATTTATTTATGTAGGTCCCGTGTGGGTCTCGCATAAGTCCCGTAAAATAAATGGCTGAGATTTCATGGGACAGAATAAGACAGGGTAATATTAAACAAAGGATCCCATCTCGATAAGGCACTGCTATGAATTTACTAAAAGATCAGGGTAACAGAAGACATCATTGCCTCGAGATTCACATCAAACCTGATAATCATTTTAAGAGGATGTAGCTATCTAAAAGGTATTAAAGAATTTAATTGATATTTTTTCAATAATTAGAACTTCCATTTTTATTTATTTCGTTGAACGATAATATAACATATATAATAAAATACTGATAAAATATGTCTTTATTAATCATTCATCTAAAGACTGTTTATTCTAAATTTGAACTCAGAAATCGGCCATAAATAGTAATTTCAATGGGGTCCTCCTTGCATTTTATTCACAAAATCAAGAATGAAGCACCTTCTGATGATAAAGCTCCAGTCTTGCTCATCCAAAGAACAACAAGAAACAGATGCTATCAAGATGACCGGTAGGCTTTTTGGTTTAAAAGTTGATAAGCAATAAGTAAAAAGTTGTTATCCATGTGTGAGTTAATAAGCAATTAAGAATCGGTTTTATATTTGTGGTATTTTTTATTATTTGTTCACGTTATTCTCATATTTCACTTTTTTGTTTCAAATATTTCTTTAAAAAATTATTTTTTTATCATTCTTGCCATATGTTGATATCATTTTATAAAGTGTATTGTTACGAGAAATAATTAATGAACGGAAGAAACAGTGGAGAACGACACCAAAGAAAAATGAAGACAAAGCAAATGACGTCGAAGAAGTAAGTATCATCAACTAGAATAATTAAAATGCTTCGTAGTTGTAACGGTTTTAACAAATCATGTGAGATGGCAATATGTGTCGCCATCGTAAGCACTCTAACACTGTTAAATAGTCGTAACTGTTCATATACGCAGGGTCGTTCCTATCGTTTTATAGACCCGGGGCGAAATAAAAAAAAGATCCTAATAAATCGGACGAAATAAAAAAAGACCCTAATAAATCGATAGTATACTTAAATTTACATGTTTGTATGAAACATAAATGACTCAATTTATAAGTGCCCCTTTCCGGCATTGAATGTGTTAATAGCTACGAAAGGAAAAAGGACATGATAAATGCATCATTGATAGGCCCACATGTTACTCAATTATTGAGTTTGTGCTGTTATCTTGCAATGTAGGCAATTCTTTTAGAGCTTGATTCTATGCCCAACTTATTAATATTCTTTTATTTGTATCTTTAAAAAAAGTTTTTACCATGAAATTAGGAGCCCTTTCTTATCATGGGCCCTGGGCAGGTGCCCTGCTGGCCCTTGCCCAAGGCCGGCACTACATATATGTATGGAAATTTTGAAGTAAAATTATGTACTATTTCCTCCCTGTCATCTTCTACGCTTTGTACTCCCTTTCCCACATTCTCAGAACAATTCATGTAACAGTTGGTATCAGCGCGGACGACTCTTGGCTGAAATGGCAGAAAATACAAAGGGACCAAAAGTGCAGTGCCTGGAAGAGGGGCCTGAAGAATCTGCTGGAGGCACAGATAAGAAACGAAACAGAGATCAACGACATCACGGCTACGTTAACTACAAGAAAAATACGTGAAACAATATCGTAGTTAATTAACAACGGAAATTGATATTCCGTTGATAACATTGTACTAAAAAATGGTATTTTGAGAAGGATAAAATATTCGTCAGTAAAGGTGAAAAGAATTTATCTCGACAATTTTTTTGATAGAATATAGCAATGAAAGAGTGATGGTCGTTGGTAAAATAAGTGACAATACTTGGTGGCAAAAATAAATGTCGGAGTATATAGACGAAAATTGCTTCCGTGATTTCATCAATAAAATTGAAAGTTAAATGTCATCGTTTGCTTTGGCTTCAACGTTTTTAATAAAAAGAAAACGACATCATTTGATTTAATACCAAATAATGTCGTTTTCGTTTAACCTTAAACCTACCCAAAGCCCCCCTTGCCCATCGTCTTTTCTTTTTTCATCATTTTCTCTTGTATTGTCGTCGGTCGTTCGTGATTCGCTCTTATCCATCATCCGTCCTCTGTATTCCATCGTTCGTTGTTCGTGCTTCACCCTTGTCCATCGACCATTGTCTTCAGTTAAGTGGAGATTAGTCTTCCATGCTATGAATGTCAGTTTGAGTATTAAGAAAATATTAAGGACAAGAAATTTTGTTCAAAAAGATAAAATATGGCATTAAGTTATGTGCATAAAAGTAAAAGGCCTAAGATAAAGCAACATGCTCTTATGCAATAATATTTTCTTTTCTATGCCAGTTCTTTCATTCTCTCAACCTTCCTTCAAACTAAATTAAAATGAATTCATTATTTTTTGTACTTGCTTTATTATGCATATTAAGATCATACTATTAAGTTCATGAATTAAAATGACAAGGGAATTTAGGTTATGATTTTGAGTTCTTAAAACACCTACCTTGATTACATTAACCACTAAATAACCAATTTTTTAACCCTATCACTTTTCTTTGTTAATCTAAGGCTAAAGGTGTGATAATTCAAAATGTAGTTACACCAATTTGAATAGTTAGTGAGAAAATTGAGATGAAATGTGTATGCCTTGTCATTAACTTTGTGACTCTTAACTTTTTTATCTTCTTGAAATCAAAACTATTCTAAATTTTTATTTACTTTAATTTATGTTTGACATTTATGTAACATCCCACTACCATAAAGTATATACCCGAACATCCAAGGACATTCAAGTACATATCCTATGATAATGGTATGTTATAGCAAAAACAAATCCAACTTATACATGGCATCAACTAACTTAATTAAGAGTCATCAAATTTTAAAACCATTTACTGCATTCATTGACAAAACCTTTCACTACAAACTTTATACAAGTTCTAAACAAAAACTACAAAATACAAAAAAAAAACAATGCTTCTGACGTCAGCTGATAGATCTCTAAGCCATAACTAAGTCCAAAATGTTCCTCTAATCTGGTTCAAGAAACTTGATCTCCTGTCTCGTACCTGAAAAGTCACGTTGAAATTTTTTATGAGTTTTGCTAACTCAATGAGTGAACGATCATTGATGATTTCACCCAAGTCAAGTACACAAAATCACAGATCTCACATATATTCATTCAGATCATGAATAATCCAAATACTCATAGTCTCATGGCATATCATGATTTCATTACAAATTCAGAACAAATATTTACAAATACAAATGCATATGAGACTCCAGATTTGTTATTATTGTTGCGATCGTGTTGGACCCCGATCTTTGAGTGACAATGAGCATGAGTAAAATGAAATTTGAGAAGTGTTTTTGTGTATGTATCGTAGAGTGTCATAGATGATTTAAAGGTTATTGATAAGAAAAGAAAGGAGTTGAATTTGATATCTTTGGGATTTTGAGTGGATTGGTATGGTTTATGAAATTAAGTGGATGAGTTGATTGAAATGAAGTTGAATAGCAAGGATTAAAA
>JANVCQ010000003.1:14043077-14063211 GCA_025531925.1 Erythroxylum plowmanianum | reverse complement strand
TCTAATTTCCTACACTTAAGCCTTAATGAATGAGTAATGACCAAAATGCCCATCCATTATGCCTTATAACTCTAAGACCTCAAGTGATTTGCCCACTTTGCCCTTATTTATTCTTACTCTTTTAATTCTCATTTAAACCACATAGCTCAACTTAATCTCAATTATCCACTAATACCTCCAATTTAAGTCAATCTAAACCATAAACACATAATTATCACAATTCATGTTTAATGACATCAATAATAAAAAATGATAAGAATTCGGGGTCTAACAGTGAACGTGGTACGTCTGCAAGAAAAACAAAACCTTGATCAACAGGAAGAACATCCATAAAAGAAAAGACTGAGAAATCCTCTGATGCACTAATAAAACCTAAGACGATTCTACAGAAAAAGGAAAGCCGAGTTCAACAATCATCACAACAAGTGTCATTAAAGAGAAAGGCGGAGACACTTTAATCAGAAAAATCCAAACAGTCAAGAACAAAACTATTGACCTTACGACAACAAGAATAGAAGAAGAAGAAGAAGAAATCCTTGATTCTTGATGGAGATTCTGAAAAGCAAGAGAAAAGATAGCAGTCTACCAAATCAATTGTCTCTATTTTGCAAAACCAATCAGCAAATCATCTGGAGAGACAGAAATAAAAAGGAAGTTAGTATTTGAGAGAAAAAAGCCTCAACAATAACTTTCTTCTAAACCGGTAGAAGAACAAAAGAAGGTGAAATCTAGTCAAAAAAAGATTTTTTCATCTGATGTTCAATAGAACGCGAAGACAGTTGAACACCAATTGGAACCTTACAATTCTTCTCAACCAATCAACAAACAGGATTTGAGAATGAAGATTATAGAAGAATCAGTACCTGTTTGAAGCAGAAGCTCAATTATTATCAGAGAACCTTCGAAAAAGTTTGTCAAGGTATAAGTTGAACCTATACCAATTAACGATCAGACAATACACCTTCTAAGTCATAAAAAATGGAGATTATATGGTATTTTATGAGATGAGAAGGCAGAACCGTATCTATTGAAGATTTCAAAGGATCGGTATACAATCTATCTGATTACGAGCAGAAAATCGATAAAAAATATGCCAAATATACAACCAAGATGTTCAACCCTTGTGAGAAACAAAGAAAAATGGAAAAAGAAGATGTTTCCTGAGGGAAATAAAGATGATCTTATAGAAGAGCAGATTTAAGTAGCTATGAAAAACATAGATGATGCATGTAATGTAGCTCAACCTGGAGGTATCTATGTTTTACATCACATTTCAAAAGCATTAGGAAGTCAATTTGGAGTTTCTACTACAGATGCAAACTTCAAGGTAGTTGGCAAAGTGAAAGAAGGACAGTATAGAAGTATCATGATTGAAGGTATCAATTTCAACTTAGAAACCTTTGTGCATTTGATCATGCATTTCAAACCTTTAGGTTTCATCCCTTCAGTCGAAGATGTGTTATACCTTCTTCGACAACCAATTCCGAAATTACCTAGACCTGATGATCTTGATCTCCCAAAACGAAAATAAACCTTCAATCTAACCTCGATCAAAATTATAGAATTAGATGTTTTACCTTCAGAACTATCTATTGTTGAAAACCTTCATCCACTTAGTGAAATTCAACAAGATCCTACTGTTAATCCGGAGTTCTTGAAGCATTTCATAAATCGGACAGAAGCAAGTCACAAGCAGAAGGAAGTTCAGGGAGCCTTAGCAAAAGAAATTGAGAAAATTCATACTAAGGTTGATGAACTAGCTGACTCAGTGGGTGATCTTTATAAGGAAGTAGCACTACAACTAGTTACTATTGAACAAAACCTCAAGACGATCCGCACTGATATGCAACGTATGTTTTCTGAAATTTTGAAGCGTCTACGATGAGCAATCTTTTTAATTAATAACAAATAGAGGGAGAAAAAGAGGAGAATGAGAAGAGAAAATAGAAAGCAGATATAAAGCATTGTATATACCTTGTATGCAATTCTTATGTTTTTGCTTTGTTTATTTTTCGTATGAATACTATTCGTCTATTCATCTATGAATATCATTTTATCTTCTAAAATTATGATTATCTGTTATCATTAAAAAGGGGAAGATTGTTAAGTCAAGAAGACTTCACCTCTACTAATTTTGACGACAATCAAATAATAATAATCTTAGAAATGTATAAACTGTTTTGATGGGTTTGTTAAGTGTGCAGAAAAATGTAAGTAACATTAAGTCAACTCAGAAGATGCGCGATTAACATCAGACAAAGCGCAACAACAGATGAAGTGCAACAACAAACGAAGCGTAACAATAGATGAAGTGCAATAACAGACGAAGCACAACACTAGACGAAGCGTAACAACAGACGAAGCGCAACACCAGACAAAGTGGAATAATAAACGAAACGTGATAACAAAAGAAATATTATTCTAGACGATACAAAAGGAAGATATTCTAGAACGTCAATCAGTTAGTTAGTTGGAGTTAGTTACAGGACTCAACTAATAACCGTTTCTAGAAGATTCAAGAAACAGTTTCTCAAGAAGATAGTTAGAGATTTAGGCTATAAATACTAGTTCAAGTTGAAGACTAAGATAACGTTTTTATAAGAGAGAAAATTTTGATTGTACAATACTTAGCCAAATTTTGTATTCAAAGTGCACAAGAAGTGAGCGAATACATCTGTAACATAAAGCTCAAAAATATCTTTCCTAGAGAGAGAAATAAAGGCTAGAGCCTAGAGAGACTAAAATAGCAGATAAAGAATACTTTGTGTGAGAGACCTGAAGAGGCTCTGCAAGTGTAAAAAGAATACTTGTAAAGTTAAAGAGTATAGTAAAATCTCATACAAACTCTGAGGACTGGACATAGCCCAAGGTTTGGGGTGAACCAGTATAAAATTGCAGCATCTATTCTCTAACTCTTATCTTTTAATTTTCTTGTTGTTAGAAGAGTAGATAATATTACTTGCAATTGCACTTCTTATCAACTTTAGCAAAGTGTTTTGTAATCATTTGAATTTTTGTAAAGAAATTCAAGAATTATCAAAAGATTAATATTTTCGAAAAGATTACACAATTCAACCCCCTTCTTATGTATTTTACATATTATACTTGATTTCTATATTAACAAGTGATTTACTTCAACTGCATCACCTTAAACTTTTCCTTTAGTTCTAAATTCACTCAAATTCATTTATGTTAACACTTCACATATTCATGCATGAACAGTACATCAACTTATAATCGTATTCGTATTTCTCAAAACGAGGATAGAGTACATATATTTCTACATCAATTTTCACAAATCTCAAACCAAAATCTATTTCATACAGTTCTTGAACAATTCCCAGTTCACAAATCAATCATCTAGTTTATTCATCGCCTAAATCACACTTCTTAAACTCCTCATGCATATATATATTTACACCGTAAAAACATCAACAACAAACACCTACTTAATTCAGTTATACTTCTTAGTAGTAAGAGTAACTCAATAACACACAAAGGTTTAATATTCGTGATGGACAAGGAACAAAGAAAGAGTTCTCTGTTGAATGCTTTCGGTGAATATCAAAAGCTACAGTAATCACTTCCTAAACATAATGTAAGCTACGTGTAATCTTTCCTTACTCCAATCAGACTACGTGACTATTTTGCATGTATCACATATGTCACCCAAGTCTGCCACTTATCATCCCACATACAAGCCATTTTTCACATATACATGTTGCCACGTGTTACATTATAATTGGTCCCTATTTTAATATTTTTCTAAAATTTATCAAAAATTCCAAAATATCCTAAATATACCAAAATTGCCAAATCACATTTAATAACTCAATTATACCTGGAAAATGTCAATGAATGCATGTACAATCTTATGAATATGCAAAAATGTGCATGTTATATTTAACTTAAGCATGATATGCATGTACTAATTTTTTAGTAATTTCTCATAATACACAATTCTAGCCTTAATATGAATAACGAGATGTTACAATTTAGATCTTAGTTTGATAACAAATAAAATCTAGAATAGAACTTTTAATTTTTTATGAGAATTGAAAGTGTTATTACCATATGAGAAAGACCTTTAAGAATATAACTTATATGCATTTTAGGTTTAGTTAGAGGATGTGGGTTATATAATGTTTTCTTTTCGATATGTGAAGGATAAGCAGTTCTCTTTATATGATAGTGGAGCATAACAAATGGTTTAGCATTTGGTATGCTCTTTTAATGAAAATATGACCTAGGGATTTATTATGTAAAGAATTGTCATATAAGTAGAACTCCTAACATTTAAAGGTCTAATTACCAAAAGAATTTATCAATTTTGATGAGAAATATAAGTTTTGAAACTAATATTATTTTGTATTAAAAATTTTATTTCTATTTTTAAGTGATCATAACATGTGAGCTACAGTTAGTTAGAAGGATATTTGCTTGCTAAAGTGTGAAGGGTTACAAATTCACTTCATCCTAAAGGTGAATAAAGTTTTGCTTACAACTAGATTGTGGAGAATCCTTAATATATAATAAAGAGTCAATTTAGGTAAAATAGCTTTATGGACATTATTTAATGGATAAGAATTTTTGGACTCTCAAGCCTAAAAGAGATTCAATATGAATAATATTGTAGTTATTGAAAATAAGGGATAACTACAATCCTCCATCAAAGTTAGAATTGGAATTGGAGATAATATATGGTTATGTTTTGATAATTGGAGAGAGATAGGCCCTTTTTACCTCATTCCTAATATCATAACTTAAATTGTTTTTATCTTGAAAATGCCAAAGTCAAATTGCTCATCAATGGAAGTGACTGATGCTTATTAATAGTTGTAAACGAGATTATGAATTCGTCATTGCTTGAACTTTATTATAATATCACCTTAAATGTCTAAATTTTAAAAAATATTGATTGGGTCTTCAAATAATTTGAAAATCTTAATATTGGTGCCTATGTCATTTATGATTGATGAACCAGTGATAACTCTTTCTATATAACTAATGTAGCATTTCATGTGGATTATAATATTACTTAAAGTCTAAGTTATTGTTCTTAAATAAGTGAAACCTAAAATAAACTTTAATATATCCAAAATGAAATCCACAATATTGTTTAACATAAATCTAAAATACTAGAAATTGTCAATAAAAACTTTACCTTGATATATCATAAATCTTTTATTGTATAAGGTTGCCTATAATGCAATTCTTTATATTACAATTCAAAACTTATCAAAAACTAGTTAATTGTTTATTGTCTTTCTTATAGACCGTGTTATGTGTTAAAGAGTGTCGATAATTGTCCAACCTCATATGTCTTCTTTATAGTTTGTGATTGTTTGTCTATCAAGGTAAGTCATTCAACTACGTAATTTATAATGTGATTAGTTTTATGTTGTTCTTTGTGACTTTACCTTTAACAATGATTGATGAGTTAAAATATAGAGTCTATCTAAAAACAACATGACCTAATTGTGGTTATCTTGGTGTAGCATAAATATAATTAGAAAAATGTCATGAACTTTCTTCAATCTATTTAATTGAAAATGAAACAATTGTTTTAATCTAATTTCATTGTTTGTTTGAATTAAAACTTATTATGTCAACTTTTAATGAGTTATCATTATGTTATTTAGATATTTGTTGTTTGTCATCCGTCGTCTTCGATTGTCCATATGTCCAAGTAAGTCGTCCAACTTCTGTTCATATTTTATGTTCTACTTTAATAGATTATATGAATGTGTGTTGTTCTTTACACTGGTTATCTTGGTTTTGTATTTTGTTGTTCGAAATATTTTTAGAATGATTGATCGCTAGATATATGAATTACATAAGTATTTACTGCATGTCGAATGAGTTTTTATAATTATGGATAATTTTAGGGATAATAAACCCTTAGGATGGTATATAGGTTAGAAACCCGTGATGTAGCTCCCACGAGGTTTATTGGTGAAAATTTTCACAAGTCTAGGAGTCACAATGAGAACTTACTTTCTCGATTCATATGGTATAACAATGCCACGTACCATAGTGTTTATTTAAAATCAAAGTTTGGAAATAAAATTGTAGGTGATTAATTCAAACATAAAGACTTGAACTTTAATGTGATGAATTCAAACTTAGTATTAACATAAAAAATTCATATATAATTGACATGACAATTCTTTTTATAATAAACCCCTAGGATGGTATATAGCTAGAAACCCATGATGTAGCTCCTATAAGGCTTATCGGTGAAAATGTCATAAGCCTAGGAGTCACAGCATTGCTTTCTCAATTCATATGGTATAACAATGTCACATACTATAGTGTTTGAATTCAATGTGATTACTCGATGTAGTGTTGGATTTAATATATATAGGTGCTTTTTTTAACTTCTTAATGTCACTTTTTTACACGACATTGATTGCCATATTGTTTTATTTGACTGATACTCACATATATGGAGTTTTCTAATTGTGAACTCATATGGTAGGATAGGTTGGTTTCACTTTGGAGGGAAAATGGCTAGAGACCTGTAAAAACTTAGGGGATGTTTTGTAAAGTAAAGATTAAATGTTCTGTAAACTTAGGGGAAATAAAGGATACTAACTATGAAATCACTTTTTTTAATAATAGTTTTGCAGAAATGCGTAATGTTGATAGATCTTAGATGTATAGATGATTAACACTCGATGGTTTCATTAATCCTGAGTTTTTGTTGAGGTGGTTGAAGCTTTTATTCACTATGCATGTTCTCAACTTGCATATATGGATGGTCCAAAGATCATATGTCAGATGTCCATGAAAAAAGTATACAAATATTTTCTTTCTTCCTATTGATGAAGTGAATCTCCATTTGTTAAGAAAATGGTTTATTCCAAATTATTTTAAGTGGACACGTCATAAGGACCCATTAATTTGTAGCACCTCAAGTGGTAATGAAGTAAACTCATCAATAAATATGGATAGGTTTGAAGGGGAGACTAGATTTATAACAAATAATGTGGGCGCAATTGAAAATCCTTACACCCAAATGGTTTATGATGTAGTTAGTTATACCTTTCAAGTAAAGATACATAATCTTGAAGAAGAACCTAAACTATATGTAAAAAAGTTTTTTGACTTGCTAAAATCAACTGACCAAGAATTATGGCCAAATTGTGAGACCATGACTCAATTGTCTTCAATTGCTCAAATATTGAACATAAAATCTGAAGGGTATATTTCTAATCAAAGTTTGGATAAATTTTTTTCTTGGTATAATGAATCATTGCCTCCTGATCATACAATGATTGATAATTTCTATAATACGAAGAAACTTATTAGGGGCCTTGATTTGCTAGTTGAAAAAATTGATTGTTGCAATTTTGGATGGATGCTATTTTAGGGAGATGATGTAGAATTACAAGAGTGAAAATTTTGTGGTTAATATATGTTTGAACCTACAAATTGTTATGTGAAATAGAAATTAGTACCCTGGAAGTAGATGTATTATTTCCCGCTAACTCCGAGAATTCAAAGACTATATACCTTTGATGTTACTAGATCTTACATGAGATGATATAATGAACATGAACAGGAAGATGAAATAATAAGTCATTCATCGGATGCACTCTCATGGAAACATTTCAACAACACCCACTTTGAGTTTGTAGCTAAAATTCAAAATGATAGGCTAGGATTGTCGATAAACATATTCCAACCTTTTGGTCAATTCGACCAACAATATTCATCATGGCCAATCATAATTACTCCTTATAATTTGCCTCCATGGATGTATATGAATGAGGCATATATGTTTTTGACAGTAATTATGCCAGGACCTACGATTCCAAAGAATAAAATTGATGTATTCTTATAACCGTTGGTATTTGAATTGTATCATCTTTGGAAATTTGGTGTGAAGATATATGATGTATCTCTTAAACAAAATTTTTTGTTGAGAGTAGCTTTGATATGGACTATTAGTGATTTCCCTACATATGTTATGTTGTCTGGATAGAGCACAATAGGGAAATTGACTTGTCCTTATTGTAGCAATGATTCTAATGCGTTTTATCTTCCTAACAGAGCCAAAACATCTTGGTTTGATAACTACAAAAAATTTATTCCTCCAAACCATCCATTTAGACACAATAAACAAAAGTTCATTAAGAATAAGTTGATACAAACACCTCCTCCCCCTCACAAAGCTAGTGAAGAGATATTGCAGGAGATTGATGAATTAGGATTATTGAAAGTTGCTGAAATAAAGTTGAAGAAGTTAATAGAAGCATTAGTAAAAACCTTGGTTAGAAAAAACGAAATATCTTCTGGGATTTGCCATATTGAAAAAGTAATTTAAAATGTCATAATTTAGATCTGATGCATGTTGAAAAAATATTTTTTACAATTTGTTCAACACTATAATGAACATTGAAGGGAGGACAAATGACAATGCAAAATCACGAGCTGATTTGAAACTTTTTATAGGAGATATGAGTTAGATAAAGATCTTCGCATCGGTAAATATCCAAAAACATGTTCCACTTTGGAGAAAAACAAAAGGAAATTTTGTATGAATGGTTAAAAAGTCTAAAGTTTCCCTTATGTTTCAAACTTAGCAAGGTGTGTGGACATGAAGAAGTATAAATTATTTGAGATAAAAAGTCATGATTGTCATGTGTTTATGCAAAGGTTAATTCTAATTGCATTTTAGGAGTTGCTGTCGAATAAGGTTTAGGGAACTATAATAGAATTAAGTTTGTTTTTCAAAAGCTTAACATCTTTTGAAATAAAATTGGCTTAAATGGAAAAGTTAGAAAAGGATATTCTAATTATTATGCAAATTGGAAGGGATTTTTCCTCTAAGCTTCTTTAACTATATTGAGCATCTACTCATATATTTAGCACACGAGGCTAAACTTATTGGTTCGATTCTATATCAATGGATGTATCCATTTGAGAGATAATTATAATTAATATTTAAATAAAACTTACAACATGTTTTAATCACAAAATTGTAATAACCCAATTTGTAATGTAAGTATTTGCATCACTTGAAGAAAAACGTCAAAAACAAGGCTAGAGTTGGAGGTTTGATATGTAATGCTTACTTAGTGGAGGAAGTAAGTACATTTTGTTCACATTATTTTGTGTCACATGTGCACACAAGAGAAAGAAAAATTCCTCATAATGACAATGGGGGAGAAATGGGTGATGTTGATGGTAACTTATCTATTTTCACATATCTAGGACGAATATATGGACGTTCAACAAGAAGAATGTTAACAACAAAAGAAATAGAGGCTACTCATGGTTACATTCTATTGAATTATCAAGAAGTTCAACTTTTCGTGCAGTAAGCTTAAGTTGATTTTGAAATAGATTATTTGAGTTTCTGAAGTTACTATTGTTCATAACTAAAATACATACTTTTAGATTAAATGAGGAATGGTTAGCAATGCAAGCGATCCAAGTGTATTATATCCCTTTTCTAGCTTACAATGAGGTAAGTCATATTGGTTGGTCATTTGTAAAGTAAAACCTATAGATGTTTATGAATTACATGGAAAAAAAGAAAATAAGAGAATTGAAAGTGAAGTATTTCAAAAAGATGTTTATGAAATAAATACATGTGTAACATATGATGAGAATGAACCTTTGAATGATCCAAATAATAAATATGTTGAAATTTCATCTGGAGAGGATAAGAAAGGCGAGAGATCTGAAGAGGAGCCTAAGTTTGATTCTAATTCTTCGGAAAAAGAAGATGATGATTTTGATCTACAATTAAGTGTTGATTGTAATTAATTTGTGTTTGTAATATAATATTATATGAATAAATCTATTATTGCATCAACAATATATTGTTATATATTGAATTTGTGTATAACAAATTTTGTTGGATTCTTGAAGTTTAGGGTTAACAAGGTTAATTTCTTATGGCAACATTTTTTTTCCTCTTGGTTTATATTTTATGTATGCTTTCATCTTTTTCTTTCCATTAGTCACTTTCCTCTTTTACAATCGAAAACCTCTCACATATCCCTTTTGCGATCTTTTACAACAAAAGCAAGGAAGAGTTAAAATGTTAGGGTTCAGTTTAACCTTTTTGTCTCCTAATATGTTTAAATGAAGCATTGTAGATTATGTTCGTTTGGGAGTTGGTTCTTTAACATAATTTGTGGATAAAATAAGGCAGAAGCTAAATAAGACTTTGCCCTGCTTTCATCTTTCAAAGATTGATGGTTGACATGAGATATGATCACCTTTTTCTGCTGATCATAGATGACCATTTTCTTTTGAACATTACTCAATCAAATTTGTTGTTAGTTTCTTGTTGGATTTTATAGTTCCTTGCCAAGTTTATCTACCATTAGAAACTGAGGCAAGGATGTGATTCTGACCCCTTCAAAAATCACATACTTGTTTTTTGGTCAATACTAATTGGTACGGTCGGATGGCCCTACGCAAGATTGGCACACACAATTCAGATAAATGGTGAGCAGAACTTTGCACCGCATCAGGTATAAGCAGAACTTTACAACATATAAGGTATTTTGACCTATAAATTTCTTAAAACTTTGTTTTATAGATGTGCATCTCCTAATGAAGATATGTAATATTTTTTAAGTTATTTTTTCTTTCTTTTTTTCTCAAAAATTATTTCTAAATTTTTTTATTTATTTCTCATTTTTTACTCTTTAATCTGCATTATTCTTTTATTGTCACATCTGCATGTAAATGTACCGGAAACAGCCTCTCTACTATATAAGGGTAAGGCTGTGTACTATCGGACCTCCCCAGACCCTGCTTCACTGTGGGACTTCAGACTGGGTGTGATAATGATGATGATTGAATTTGTATTGTTCTATTACTAGAAAATTCAAAAAAAGTGAATTTTAGGTTAAAAATATGCCACCAAAGAGAAATTAGGATATGATGTGGCCAAGGTTCAGGTTACAATGATTTGGAGAAGCCAGTGCATTTCTAGGTGAAGCATCACAATTTGCAGATACTATTGCCCATCCAGATGAGACATCAAATTCTGTACCTACTGCTATACCATCCAACAGCCCTGTTACAACATCCTCAACCCTATATCGACAGAGATATTAGGGGTAAATGTTGCAGATGAAGGGAGGTGACCTCTAGCCTGGAGCTACGGAAGTTGATGGAAGAACATATATAACAATTTTCAACAATTTATAGGTAAAATTCTAAAAATTTTGTAATACATGATAACATCATAGGTTTCTACTGAAGTTATAATTTTTAATTTGAAAATGATCTAAAATAACTTATATATTAGGTTAGTTCCGTCTGGAACGTGCTTAAGAAATATCTCATCCAAGTTCGAGGAGATGATAGATCTTCAGGGTTATATATGGAAGAATATCTTTTAGTTAACAAAGAAATTTTACTATCAGGAGTTTAATGTACACAAAATATATTCTTTAATATTTGTATTTTATCTAATTTTATATATTAATTAGATAAATATTGTCATTTAAAGTATTTATTGCATGTTTTTCTTTTTTTTCAAAAAGAATTTTTTTGGGATCTAAAATTTGATGTTATAATTTATAAAGTATGGGAAAGGTGAGCTCATACATGTTATAGATAATTTCTTATTTCGATACATAAGAATGGTGTATGGCCACCATATATATATAAAGAAATATGGAGTCGTTGAAAGCAATATTGGATATCACCTGAGACAATAACTATTTCAAAATATAATTCTACCAACAGATGTGGAAGACCAGATGCAGAGATTCTACCTGTATACATTAGAGGATCTTTGACCCACCAGGAGCATACATTTCAACTTATAACTATTAAAACTTTACACATATATTCTGATTTTTGTGCTTTGATGTATAAAATTTGATTTCAATGTAATTTGATGTATGAAATTTAAAATAAAAATATATGTGTTATGGAGAATAATAATGCTATAAATGTCTAGTGTCATTAATGGTTGTATTGTTGAGTTAAGTTTTTTGTCTAATAAGGGGTAAATATTATAAAATAGAGGAAATTTTGCCAAAATTTTTGTAAGTTGTAGTTTAGCTCTTTTTGCACACTCACACTAAAAAGCATGATGATGTAATCTTTGTTAGCACTGCACTCGATGCAAACAACTTCATGTATGTAAAATCTATACTTTAATAATAATTCTTAAAAAGTATCAGTTATTAACATAAAACAATTATAATGATAGGACTAAATACAAGAAAACATTGAACGACAGTCTCACAACTCTAAAATTGTTAATGAGAGTTAGGCATATCTTGAAGCAGTGGGTAGTAGGGACTGTCGTTAAATGATTTTCGGTTTAGGTTCATTTGCAAATACGTGTTGTTCGCAATCCTCCACATCCATTATAGTTGGATCTAGTAGGCAATCCGCATTAAATGAGAGAGTCCTTCAGCTTGAGAACATGGTAGAGAGGCTAATGGAGTGTATAACCCAGTTCCGTAATGAGATGGATGAATTGAAGGGTAGCAACAGGACCTCATTGTAGCAATCAGAGCATCCGCCTACATAGCTTTTGGATAAATGAATGTATTTGATAGTCTATTACCCTTAAGTTTTTGTGTAAATTATTAATTTACAGTTATTTTCAAGATATTTATTTGTGTAAATATAATTTTTTTATTATATCATTCAGGATAATGTTTATTTTACATTTATCAATCAATGTTATATATTATTTACTGAAACTAAATTTACAAAACAATCATAAGATTATCAATAGAAAACTTAGGGTAGGAAGTGAGAAAATACGATTGTAATTTATCATAATTAAATTTCTCGAAGGAAGTCGCTAATTAGCTACGGAGTGTTATATTTCATTAGTAAGTTACCGATGGATTATATCATTACCTCACTAAGTTCTCGACAGAATACTACATTCTATTAGTACTTACCAATAGAATATATCACTATCTCGCTAAGTTCCCAACGGAATAATATATTCTATTAGTAATGTTTAGTGATAGATAATATTTTTCGTCAGTAAATTTAGCGACGAATTGTTGTAGGTATGTCAGTAAATTTAGCGATGGACCTACAACTGACCGTCTGTAAATTTATCATCAGAATATTATGATTTCGTTGGAAAATTAATGACAAAATATTCTTAATTCGTTGGTAAATTTACCCAAATTTAGCGATAAAAATACAAGATTCCGTCACTAAATTTATCGATAGATATACAAATTTTTATTGTTAAATTTGCGATGGATTCATTATATCTATCGCTAAATTTTACTTACGGTGATTTCTCCGATGACTCTTTCCGTCAATAATTTTATCGCCATATTTGTTTCTCGACAGATCAGTAATTGTGGTCGCTAAAACCTATTTCCAAGTGGTTTTAGCAAATCATACAGAAAATGAGCAGGGAAAACTCCAAAGTAATGTTAAGTAATGTCAGAGATGCGGACAACTAGCCCGCACGGGTAGCTCGGTTGGCAATCTAGCAGGGTAACTTGGGACAAGGACCAAGGTTCGATTCCCGAAAACGGGAGCGCATGGGCTACTCTATTAGGTGGTCGATCGAGATCAAACCGTGGTTTAACCCCTCACAACTGGTCGGGCCCGAATGTGGGGACAGCTGGGGTGGCTGATTCCACCTTTTGGGACAAGAGATGCAGACAACTACACTATGCCGATGAGGTTTAGCAAGCTAGATTTCTCGACGTTTAATGGCATCGAGGTTAAAATATGGATTTATTGATACAAACAGTTTTTCGCCATCTACGGCACACTAAAGGAATTGACCCTCTAAGAATCGTCAATCCGAAGTCGTTCATAATATATTAGAAATGTATCTTAGATGCTTTTGCAGTGATGCTCTACAGAAATGGGTATGTTAGTTGTCAATGGTAGAATGGTGGTATAATACCAGTTATCACACAACAATTAACATGACCCCATTTAACATTTTGTACGGATACCCTCCACCCCTCTACGTACCTTACTTAACGGGTGACTCTCATAATGTCATGATAGATTAAGCACTACAAGACAGAGAGATGGGGCTCCAAACGGTGAAATTTTACATGAAGAAAGCACAACAGAGGATGAAGCAATTCCCTGACAAGAAGAGAATGGAGAGGGAATTCGAAGTTGGTCAGTGGGTGTTCGTTAAACTCCAACCATACCGGTAACATTCCCTACAAAGAAGAGCCAATCAAAAACTCACTCCATTGTTTTATGGTCTGTTCCAAATTCTCGGAAGCATCAACAAGGTAACTTATATGTTGGAGCTTTCCAAGGAATCTATCATTCATCCAACATTCCACATGTCACAGTTAAAGAAATTCATTTCGGAGAAAACCCCCCGATCTTCACAACTACCAGCAGTTGTACCCAACATAGAGAGAATACCAGAAGTTATACGGGGAAGAAGTATGGTTAAACGACAAAACATCACAGTAACTCAAGTATTGGTATAATGGCAAGGAGAGACTAGAGACAGGGTTACGTGAGAAACCATGTTCGACTTACAAAGGAGATTTTCGACAATCAATTTGATAGACAAGTAGCTTCTGAAGGGGAAGAGATAATTAACAAACGGAAGAAACATTAGAGAATGACCCCGAAGAGAGAGAGCAGAAGAAAAACAAAGACAAAGCAAACGACGTCGAAGAACTAATGGCATGTTTGGTTCACATGAATAGGAATTCTATTCCTGGTCTATTCTTAAAACTTTCCTATTCCTTTGTTTAATTAGACAAAAATGTCAGAATACTCAATCCTAAGATTAAGTATTCCTCAATTTTTAGGAATAGCTAAAGATCATCAAAAGGTGTCTTTAGCTATTCCAATAATAGAGTTATTTGTTGAAGACTCTTTTATCCTTATAATAATAATATTATTATTAATATTAATAAATTAATAACAATAATAAGATAATAATAAGGAACTAATTAATTAAAATAATAAAATTAATAATAATAAGAATAATAGTAAGTAGAAAATTAATAATAACAATAATTAATAAGAATAGGAATAATAAAATTAATAATAACAAGGAATTTAATAATTAACAATAATAAATATTATTAATGAAATTAATATTAATAAGAATAATAGTAGAAAATTAATAATAATAACAATTAATAATAATAAGAATAATAAAATTAATAATAATAAGAAGAAAATTAATAATAATAAAGAATTTAATAATAATAATAATAAAATTAATAATAATAAGGAATTTAATAATAATAATAATAATTTTTAATAGTTAGTAGAAAATAATAATAATAATAATAATAATAATAATAATAATAATAATAATAAGGATATTTTAGTCTTTTTGTTACTTATTCCTTTCTCATTCTAATTTTATATTTTCAAACCAAACATTGATATAAAAATTATTTAGCGGTAAACCAAACAAAGTAATATCTATTCTATTCTATTCCTCATCTTTTCTATTCCTAAGAATAACTATTCTATTCCTTATCTATTCCAGCTGTTCAACCAAACAGGCCGTAAATTTCCAATAGAAAGGACAGTTTGTCATTTATGTTTTAAGGCATACTACAGTATGTCTTTACATAGAAAGGACATTTGTCATTATGTTTTAAGGCACTATACTATTTCTTTACATAGAAAGGATAATTGTTAGAGTTGACTTATGAATTTCGGCCGGCATTATGCCGATATTGATGTTGTCTTGTAGTTCTTGCGAGTTGGTACCTATCCTCGGTTGTCTTGTTTTGATTCCTCTCTACCATTTGCCTCGAACAAAACTCAAAGGTGGAAATTAGATTCTCTCTTTTGAAGCACATAACTGTAGTGTGCTGTCATTATCAAAATGCTTCTATTAAGGTAAACTGGTTCAGTTAGATCTCAGTACCTATGCTATCTTAAGTACGATGAACTCAACTTATTACAATTGGCAAGAGATACTTAAAGGCTTCTATATATATATATATATATATAGAACTTATTACTTTTAAATTTTTACAAATTAATCTTTTACATATTGAAATGTATTAATACAGTTTTTAAACATATTAAAACTTAGTTATGTTTGAATTTTCTCAATAATAAAAATAAGTCCTTATACAAATTCATTAGCTCTAACCGTCTTATCTAAGTTTTGTTCAAATAAAATTATTTTATGAATGATTTTTAACTGTTAGGGCTAAATTATAAATGTTAAAATGCAATTATATATAATTGCATTTACAATCCAGATGATGAAGTTGTAAGACTTGGTTTATTCTTGTATCAAACACAAGGTTGGAAATGATGACTACTATGTGTTGTGGCGTTGATGGAGCTTGAGACAGGAGCATTCATTGGTGGGCGCTGACTTTGGTGTCCACGATTTCCTGGAGCGAATCGGGGATGTGTAGAATTCGCAGTGGTTGGAAATGGAGAAGAGATGGAATTATGGATGCGCAGCGAGAGCTCCTTGTTGATTAACTTTTCATGGAGTTCAAATGAAATCGATGTGTGCGGCTATTGACAACATCAATGATGGGCTTGTAATCATCATCAAGGCCATCAAGAATTTTCTCAATGAGATCCTTATGATCCATAAGTTTACCAAGTGCTCCAAATTTGTCAACGAGAGTTTTAATAAACTGCATGTAGTCAGAGATTATTTTGGTACTCTTAATAACTTGCTTTATTTGTTCCTTAATTTGCTTGATGTGTTCACGAGAAGGCCTAGCATAGGTGTTAGCAAGAACTTTCCAAGCCTCTCTTGATGTCTGTGATTGAGAAATAAGATGTATGAGAGATGGGGTGAGAGAGCCAACAAGAGCATCAAAAATGAGTTTATCATGACGGAGCCAGGTTTGGTATTTTGGATTGGGAGTGGTAGTATTATTTGTGGTGATTATGGTTGAGGGAGAGGGACGAGAGCCATCAATAAACTTGTAAAGATCATAACTTATTAAAAGTGCTCCAATTAAAGTTTCCAGGAGAGATAGTTGCTAGAGGGTAAGCTTGATGGAGTTGTTAATATTGATATTGGCGAGAGGTTTTGTGGGTTCATATGCATTAGGAAATGTCAGTTGATTGTTCTCATTGGCCATGGCAATGTCTATATGGTGGGTGCTTGAAAAAGAAAGAAGACAAAAAAGGAGAAGAAGATAAGAACGAGAGAAATGTTTAAAATTCCAAGAAAGATAGCTCTAATACCATAAAGATATTGTCAAGAAAAGGAATTATGGCATTTCGCTACCATATAGCATATATCGACATTCCAAAGAATATCCGAGCACATACCCTATGGAAGCGGCATGTCAGAGCAGTCACATCAACTTTATCATGACATCATATAGAACATAAGCATTTTGAAGAACTAAGTTTCCTCATATCATTCATAGCCATAAGCTTACATTGTTATTACATTCTATAATCCATGTATTTATATTACCAAAACATATGAGGTTCTTTGCATTTGATTCACACACATGAACATTCATTACACTCATAATTCATGTTTATACAATCCATAACATATGAAAGTTCACAACTTTATACAACTTGTACAACATAAAACAGGGTACTAGACCAACATAATCTAACTAGACGCCTTAGAATCAGCTGACCAGACCTTTGAGCCATTATTGGTTTCAAAACGGACAATAATATGCCGCTACTAGATTGTCTTAAAAGCTAAGTCACCCCAATACGTTAAAATTAACGTTGCAATTTTGATGTGTTTGAGAACTTAGTAAACGAATCATCATCGATATGTTCACTCAAGTCAGGACACAACATCACAAACATATAATCTAAATTCTCAAATGTATCACATTTTTCAAAACCAATTCCCATTTATCACATCATTTAGTTTGGATACCAAATCACGATATATGTATCTCACATTTCAACCAACACATTATGAACATAACCATTTCATGTAGTCGTCTCAAATAATCCAATTACTTATCTCAATCATTCATTTTAACATATACACAAACATTTCATATTATTATTTCAACACAATTCAGTAATTCCTCACAACTATCCACATGACTATATATATATATATATCCCTTATCTGTTGTGAATACCAGGTTCATGCTCTTTGTGCACATTTATGAACTTTAAGCTCCTTTCCACACTGGTCACTTCAGTCACAACTCCTTTATCTAATAATACATATCAATGTCATAAAATGCATCAAGTCACATAATATGCCATCAACAACTTTCATTTAGTATACATAGGCATTTATTGCATTCATCGGATCTAAGTCTGGCATTCAACCTTTAGTTGAGCACTCATTTCCCACATTCACATACAAGTAGATAGCACTTTCAATATATTCCTGAATATTGAACTCCTTGGACAATCAATGTCCAAAATTATCAATATCACAATATCAATATCAGTTCAATATACATATAAAGATTAATCAAGACAATTCAAACAAAAACACATTTATAATTGAGATTGCACATCTAGGTTACTCACCGTATACTCTATATTAGCTATTACCTTGACAATCCGACAATGTCTGAATGTTATCGGTAAATTTGTGCTTCTATATCGTGCAATATACACATATTTACACATTACCAACTTGTTTAATCAAATGAGTACTCAATCATACACATGTATATGTGTTATGCTCAATGCATGCTCAATTTACTATTTCGGGTATGTAACCGTATTCACAAGTCTTGCTCATTCATTAATCATAACTTGTATATATCTTGTTTGTAATTAGGTTATGTCTTAAGTAAATTAGGTTACTCTTAATTCATCAATCATATATTCACTAATCCTTTTCTAGCATTATATTTGTAAAATTTCACAATTCTCATTCAATCATGCCTAATTCATTGCCTATATCCTTTGAATCACATTTGCATTCATAAAGACATCTTTATATGATTAACGACTCGTACTCATCAAATTCATAGACATTAATATCAAATAATCCAATCCTCAAGTTATAACATCAATTATTAACCTAAACTCATCAATCACTTAACCAATTGATTCAACATCAAACTAAGTTCATTTTAATCCCTAATCAAGTCTAAAAACACTAATGTATAATGTATTATCCTTATATGTTTCAACCAGAACACAAAACACAAACTTTCCTCTCTGCCAAGCATTTCCATGATCATGGGAAGGAACCATACAATTCCCACGATAGTGGGATAAGTGAATCGAAAATTTCACCTTCATTTCCTTCAACTTTTCTTCCAAATTTTGACACCTTTTAATCATTTACACCTCAATTTATACCTTAAAAATACTTCAATTCCTCATCAATTCATCCTTAAAACAATATATAACCTAGGGTTTTCATACATCAAGAACAAAACCAATTCATTCATCAAGTTTCAAGCATGTCTCATTGTCAACCCTATATGCAATTCATCTCCAATCAATCATCATGTATGTTATGCTCACATATATCACAATAAAGCTATCAAATACTTATTTATCTCAAAATATCTTCAATTAACAAGCTAACAAGCCTTCCAATCATTCAAACATACTCCAAGAACAAGATGGAATGAGAAGGATTTCTAAACATAAGATGAAAGCTACGAAATTTTGACAAAAATTAAAGGGTTATGGAGATGGTGTGAGAGTGTCATTGATGTGAAAAAAGAAGAAGAAAACTTAAGACCAAAATATGAAAGAAGGTGGTCTTGTAAGTGTGAGAGACGTGGTTGAGGTGTGTGGTGAAGAAAATGGACACTTGGTGTAACACCCCACTCCCGCAAGACCCGAACCCGACATCGATGGTGATATCCAAGTCCGTGCCCCGCGAGGGTGGCATGCTACAACACTCAGTCAAAAACTCAGTATAAATTTTTTTTAACACATGCACACATACATTAGAATTTAAGCGGAAAACAATTTACATAAACAATCCAATGGCCTCGGGGCCCTTTTCATAAATACAATTTATTTCAGTCTGTTGACTTTACAAACTGACTAAATCATTAATACAAAAATTTAGATAATAAAATACACACTAATGCAGACGCGAACTGATCCCGGACACTTCTCTCTCTAATCAGCAGAGGCTATACGCCCGCTGCTTAACGGGGTATCCTTCTGAGTCCTGAAACAAATGGTTGCAAATTTTGGGTGAGTTTTGCGAACTCAGTGAGAAACCATCATCGATGGTTCACTCAACTCATGCAAC
>JANVCQ010000003.1:13973589-13998933 GCA_025531925.1 Erythroxylum plowmanianum | reverse complement strand
ATCGAAGTCATACCGATCGAGCCCCTTAATGCGATCGACTACCTCCCACTCCTCTCTAGTAAGAGACAAGCTCGACGTGTCGTTCCATCGCTCAGCTAGAGGATATCTCCACGGCTAGGGCTCAAAGAAAGATCCCGGAGACCTCACAAAAAAGTACTTCGTTCGCCAAGCTTGGATTTTTGAAGCCGTTCTAGCCAGGCGATATTGAGCATCTCTATATTGCAGATGAGGGACCCCGGCCCCAACGCTTGAACTTTGGTTCATTCTTAAAAAATGGCGTAGGATGTCGACCGAAGGCGGATAGCCAAACTGATGGCACAGCAAGGCCAAACCGTTAATGAATCTCCATCCATTTGGAGGAATTTGGTTCTGCCTCAATCGGTAGGTGACACACACCTCGTCGATGATCGGGGCATAGGGAAGCCTCATGCCACCGATCGAGAAGAAACTGTCTGAAACAGCGAAGTAGCCTCCCGCATTGCTGTGAATTCGTTCGCTCTTTGCGGCCAACCTGGGTCCCCAGGATGAAGGGATATCATTCCTGATGACCGATCGGTTCAGTTCCCCTATGGTCATCGTTGATTCATCTTTCGGTGGCTCCTCAACGACCAGCCCATCCTTCCGGTCACTCGCCGTGACTCCCTCAATACCTCTCACCCCCGACACCGCCACTACTTCCGCCACTACTTCAAGCGACCCGACTAGTTGGGAGGCCCTCTCGGCGGTTTCATCCCTAGGGCTAACCCCACTTCTAGGACTGGTTGACGACATGCTTACAAAGAGGAAACTTAGAGGAAGAAGCGAGGAAAAGGACGTACCTAGGTGGTGATCGAAGTTGGGAATTTGAACGGCGGTTGAAAGAAAACTCTGGAGATTGTAGGCAAGAAGGTGCAAATGAAAGCAGAATGAAAGCCGGAGAACAAAACAAGCGTGAAGAAAATCTGTAGTCTGTCGATCCTGAGTATTTATAGAAGATCAATCGAACAGACGTTCCAACCAACGCTTGATGCATGGAGAAAATCCGAGCCGAACTTAGACACGTGGCATAATCTGAGCTGAGGTGAATTAGGGTTATTAGAAATCCGGAACGGCGCAGCAGTTAAAAGGACGCACCTGACAGCTGCACAGCAATCAAAAGGACGTACGTGACAGTTTGTCAGAGGGCATGAACCGTCAGTAATGATTACACCTACTGTTTCATTTAAGCCTTGACGTCCGATCGATCGGCCCTCCTATTACACTCGCCCGATTGACCTCATCGTTGCACCCGGTCGACCTGCCATATCGCTATAGCCGATCGATCGGTTCTGTCATTACCCTCGATCGGTCCGCCGCGTCATTACATCTGATCGGTCGATCACATCACGATAATCGATCGATTGGGCCTAGCACGAGCTGCCTTGGAGACACGCTATATGATCTTTATGTACTCCTTCGATCCTTCTCTTAGGTCAGACTCGAGGAGTAGGGGGCTTATGGTTAGGTCGGCTGTGCTAGGCCCAGGCCCAGGTTCACGAGTCCACGACCCATTCACAAGTGGAAACATCCCATGCATACGCAAAGACCTAAACCTAGCATCTATTTCATATATAAGGTACTACTTTGTCACGATACAGGTACGACATTAG
Organism: Erythroxylum plowmanianum; assembly: GCA_025531925.1. NCBI lineage: Eukaryota > Viridiplantae > Streptophyta > Magnoliopsida > Malpighiales > Erythroxylaceae > Erythroxylum > Erythroxylum plowmanianum. Next base: position 13,997,305 of record JANVCQ010000003.1, on the reverse strand, counting down.
AACCTTAATTATTCTTTATTCACTAGCCGCCAAAGCCTTCACCAAAAGACTAACTTGAGCGTCGGATGAGCCTGCCGGCTATCAACCCCCACCGTGCCTTGTGCTGTTTTACAGGTATTCTCTTGCTGAAGACAACCAATCTCATGGATCCAAACAGCAACATTCTGTCTCACCAGAATCAGGCAAAACTAGTAATATTATATGATCTATTCATCTTTGGTGTAATGTATTATAATATTTATAAAAAATAATACAATATATTATGACCACATGATTGTCATTATTATGACCTGTTCTAACTAATTGTTTGATATAGCAATTATAAAAAAGAGAGAAACTTTAAGGTATTGACTGATTATTATGATATGTCGAACAAATTATCGTTTTAATAATTTCCAATTTCCACCCAATCCTGCGGGAGGGACTCTAAATGATTTTGGTCACCGACCGCATGGACTAAGACTGCAAACCGTGAGAGAGTGACGTAAACTCCAACACAAAGCCCTGTTGAAACAAAGATATTTGAATATTTCCATTCCATCAGCTTACAAGTCTTTGAATACCTCACCCACCAACGCGCCAAAGCCTAAAGCCTAAAACACCTTCGCACTCGTTCGTTCAGGTTCAGCATTTATCTGTACTCATTCCACTAGTTTTGTCTTCATTCGCCTATCTTCACGTGACCCTCTTCTTCCCAACCCTCGAGACCCACTTTTCTCCTTTTGCCTCTGTCTCTGCTACTCCGATAACCTAGGCGCAATCCCAACCCCACCTCAATTACTCCTCCAAAACCAAAACTCCAAGTTGATCAAAACCCACTTTTGTTTTCATGCTCTCTTTTTAGTTCATCTCAATTTCATGCCTCCACGGCCGTTAACCACCGTCTCCTTCACACTCAGTTCTCTGCTTTGTGTTCTTATAGTGTGCGCTCATACATGTACTTCTAAGCTTGAAAATTTCTCCAGATCTTATTGTTCTCCATTCACATCCCCTCCTCCTTTTCCTTTCTCCTTCTCTTCTGGTTGTGGTCACCCTTCTTTTCAGCTAAAATGCGATTCCTCTCACTCCCTTATCTCCATTAACAATGTTTCCTTTTCTCTCCTTCAATTCGAGCCCAACTCCTCCTCTCTCCGTCTGTCGCCTCATGTTTCAAGTCCTCGCTCTAATAACTGCTCTCCTCTCTCCATCCCTGTTCGCTCCATTAATCTCTCAGACTCGCCATTCCGTGTCTCTGATTCATATTGCTCTCGCCTCCATGTTCTTCGCTCTTGTTCACCCCCAAATCTCCCTAACTGCAGCCAGTGTCCATGGGAATGTAAGCTTGTCAAAAACCCCCTTCAACTTCTTAATGGTTGTGAATCTACTCGACGACCATCGTCTCAACAAGGTTGTCAAACTGGCATTTTGGAGTACCTTGACAATTTCTTGAAACTAGGCTTCCAAGTCGAGTACGATGAATCCCAAGACTCGTACTTTACCAATTGCAGAGAATGCAAGTCCAAGAAGGGCGTTTGCGGCTTCAATTCTTCAGACCCAGAGAAAAGATTCATCTGCTTCAGGTCTAAAGCAAATGATGGCTCAAATCGAATAGCCATATTATGTTCAATCTTCACAATAACTTGTTTGTTACTAGTCCTCTTAGTTGTTGCAGCTATATTCAGGTCAAGGCGCTTGAGACAGTTGGCCTCAGAAGAAGACCCAACAACGCTATTCCTTCATCGACATCGTTCTGCTAGTTTACTCCCACCTGTGTTCACCTATGAAGAGCTCCAAATCTCCACAAACTTCTTCGATCCAAAGCGTAAAATCGGCGACGGCGGCTTTGGCTCTGTCTACTTAGGCCAGCTCTCCGACCTCCGAATAGTTGCCGTCAAATACCTCCACAAACACCACCACCAAGCAACCGCCGGCAAAGCATTTTCAACCAAGTCGTTTTGCAACGAAATTTTAATTCTTTCCTCTATAAATCATCCAAATCTCGTTAAACTTCATGGTTATTGTAGCGATCCAAGAGGGTTACTGTTAGTTTACGACTATGTCCCCAATGGTACTCTCTTTGATCACCTTCATGGTCCAAAAAACTTGCACATTAAAGGGTCGTTAACATGGCAAGTGAGGCTTGACATCGCGTTGCAAACGGCTTTAGCTATAGAGTACTTGCATTTCTCTGTTAAGCCGGCGATTGTGCACAGAGACATAACGTCGTCAAACATTTTTATAGAGAAGGACATGAGGGTTAAAGTAGGTGATTTTGGGCTATCTAGGCTCTTGGTTTTGCCTGAAACGACTTCAACTTCTTCTGGGTATGTGTGGACCGGTCCGCAAGGAACACCCGGCTACTTGGATCCGGATTATCACCGGTCATTTCGATTAACGGAAAAGAGTGACGTATACAGTTTTGGGGTCGTGTTGCTGGAGTTGGTGTCGGGGCTTAAAGCAGTAGATCAGAGCAGAGATAAGAGAGAAATGGCTTTGGCTGATTTGGTAGTGTCTAAGATCCAAATGGGACAGCTCTGTCAAGTCGTGGACTCGGTTTTAGTTGTTGACGGCGAGGCGTTTGACGGTGTAAATGCGGTGGCGGAGCTGGCGTTCAGGTGTGTGGCGGCAGACAAGGATGATCGGCCGGACTCGAGAGAGGTTGTTGAGGAGCTAAAACGAATCCGGGTCCACATGCGTGGAATTCGCGGGTTGAATAATTCGAACGGAGTTGCTGACGTCGGGTTATAGCTACTTCACTGGTGTGTGTGAGTTTGGGTGGGACATGTTCATGTTGGCGAACATGTGTGGGTACACACGCAGCACGCTCCTGGAGACCCACCAGATTTTTAGATGTTTATTTGGATGCATATGTCGATATAAGTTATAAGCTTCTTCTTGTTGCAAAAGCTTTCATGAAAAATGGAAGAGTTCTTATTAAATGTAGGTTTGAATGGATTTGTGTTGTTGTAATGTTTTGACAGCCAAGACATTCGCTTGTAAACAACTGCAAGTAATGGCTAATGATCCTATACTCACTCTATCGACAAAGAGCGAGCTTGCTTTTGCCAACCTAATGATTCATATTATTGATGGGCCGAATGAATTGATTGTCATATCAGTATCCAAGGGATGAGGCCCCTCAAGTCAACCATATCAGCACTCATTGATTTGATTGTGCTTTAGCAAGAAAAAAAGTTGATTGCCCCTTTTCTTTTCCCGCAGCAAACTGAAGTATACGACTCTGAATCTACAACAGGCTGCTAAATGAAGTATAAAACTCGTTCAACTCGTAAAAGTAGTTGGGTCAATGTTATAACTAACACCCCAAGTCCTGTGTGATCTTAATACAGCTAAAACAAGTGAGACTAGAATGCAAACCAGGAAGAACTAATTCTAGTCCACTACGCATGGCTTGTTATTTCTTATGCTTCCTACAAAATGATAATGTAATTGGATTGTTCCAGATGGAGAAACAAATACCCGGATTTAGAGAATGTGTAATCTTAAAAGACTTGCCTGAGTTGCAGCAGTAAGTAAAAATGCCTGAAATTAATGTTGGGGAGCCAGATCTTCAACTTCAAAGACATCATGTTGTGGTGGTGCTGGTGCACGCAAGACCAAGACCCAACAATCGGATCAGAATTGAATAATTTTTAGACGAAATCATTAGTCAGTTGGACCGTTGAGAATCTCAAATTAGCAATAAGGAAGGTCTGTTCACTAATTTCACTCCGTACTCATACAGAAGCTTTAAATTGGCGGAGAGTCAAGCATTAATTAGTTGGGCAATATCTGACAGGAATTTCCAGTAAAATAGGTTAAGGGTTGATTGATTTGAGATATGAAACCCATTCAAGGGTAAAACTTGAATATCTGAAATTTTAATTTTATCTTGTACCCCATTTCATTTACTTCTACGATACAACCTAAAAATCATATTCTAGAAGGTATCTTCACAAATTCTTCTTTAAGAAGGAAGTGAAACAGCTAAAGCCCTTTCCTTGAAGGTAATTGTAGAATTTGAATCCTAATCTTTTTTTTCTTTAATTTGCTACTACATCATTTGCTTTTCTTGGTTAAGCTTTGAGAACACTCTTGGCTGAGTTAAGGTTTTAGGATGTTAGTTTCTAACAATCCAAGAATAGGCCTACTTCACCCGTAATATAAAAAACAGATATGTTCAAAGTAATTTGCTTCTCAAGTAGATCTGGTTTTCAAGTTGTGGAGTTCTGGTTTTCATAACTGAGACCCACGTAGTCACTGTGTTATAAAGCACTTTGGGGGTTGCTTCTGCTTCCCGAAATATGTTGCTTAAATAATGCAACTTGAACTGGGAAAAGTAACAAGCTCCTATTTCATGTTTAGACCTCACTAGCTTAGGTGAAAGAGACGCATCAACATCGAAGTTTAGAAAATATCAGCGACATTAAGTGGAAACGAAAACGCTAACAACTTATCTCGCAATACCATTTTATTTCTGACATCACACGTTAAAACACCCACAACTTTGGCCACATGCTAGATCAGGCAAAAAGAAGGTAGGGGACTGTGATCAGTACATCAAAGAAATTAGGAGGACCCTCTAAGCTTGGCCCTAACGATCTTTGCAAACTCTGCAAGCTTATCAGTCTCAGGCAACACATCTTTAACAGCTGGACTGGAACAGAAGCTCTCAGACCATTTCACTAGACATGGGGTCTTGACCTTGTCGAGCAGTTTCACTCCATCCAACTTCTCTGTCACTCTCAGCCACCCCAAGAAAGATCCAAATGCAATATCAAGAAAACCAATTTTATCTCCTCCAAAGAAAGCCTTCCCTTTGCTGCTCTTCACATAAACTTCCTCCATATGAGTAAGTCCTTGTCCAAGTTGCTCCAACAATGCTTTTCTTTCCTCATCCCCCTTAGCAGTTGGAAGACCTTTCATTGCAGGAAACCACTGCACATGTCACATAATCACATATTTCTTGTAACCTGAAAAGAATGGGGATTTTGAAGTGAAAAAATGACGTTAAGTTTAAGGAAAAAGTAACCTTATCGTCGATGTAGGCTGCCCAGAATCGAGCAACAGTACGATCATAAGGATCAGTGGGGAGGATTAAGGGACCGGAGCACCAAACCTCGTCAATGTACTGTACTATGATGAGAGACTCACAGATGGGCTTGTCTTCATGAATCAACACTGGGATTTTTTTGTAGACAGGGTTTGATTCAAGAAGAAGCTGGCTTTTAGCACCAAGTTGCTCCTGAATAAACTGATAATCAATGGCCTTGATGTTAAGGGCGATTCTTGCCCTCAACACAAACGGGCTTGCCCATGCACCAATGAGCTTCACATCTCCGCTAGCCATGGATATACACCCTCAGAAGTTCCTCTCTCACACAAAGGCTATTTGTCCCTAAGCTTCTGTGGCTGACTCTGCACTAGATAGAGCTGAAGTGAACTCAGTCAACATATATATAATCTAATTTTAAAACATAATTTATGTTAAAGTAGTACTACGTCTAACTACTGAATAATTTTTGTCCTACCCTATGTTTACATACATCTTTAGTACTAATAGTTGGGCGGTCCGTCTAACTAAATAATTTTTGTCCAACTCTGTTTTTACTTTTTACATACATCTTTAGTACTAATAGTTGGGTTGTCGTCTAACTTGTGAATAAGTTTTATGTTTAGATACATCTTCAACTACGTTTAGCAGAAGACGTTTCAAGCAATGGGATTGACCTTGCTGTGCTTCAGAAAATTATTCATCTCTACTCTATAATCAGATACACAAATATATACTCTTCAAGTCAATAATGGTATGATAGTTTTCATGTCACGTTAACGAGCTTGCTTTAATAAAAAAGCATTATGATTTCAAAGTATATTGGAATCATACAAAAATGGATATGTTCACAAATTTTATATTTTATGTAATCTCATTGGTCATACAAGGAAGTTTGACAAAAACTTGGAAGTCGCAGCTTCTTGATTCTTCTAGCATTCACTCTATGCAGTTGACTGTCTGTAAAGGTAAATGATCCTGATCCTCCGAGTACATATGTGCAGAAGTATCTTTCTCAGCTGCATTGCGTTTATACGAGAAGAGGGCGTGTCTTTCTTTTATTTCATTTTTGTTTCGTTTTCTATTAAGTAAAGTGATTGGCCCTCTCCCACTTGGTTGGTGAAACTTGTGGCTGATATTGGAACAGAATAAAGTAAGCGGGTAGTTGTTACCAACCTTGCACAGGACTGTGCACTTCGGTCCTTTTTGGCAGCGACAAAATAAAAGTTAAAACAAAAATGCAATTGCACCAGCCGGGAATCGAACGAGGGTTTGTGCCGTGGAGGATCTGCTTCCAATTCTATTTCATTTTTTTGGGTCGTCGATTGTGCATCAAGGCTACGTATCGCAACAGCTGAGCTGCCGAAATATTATGTCGGAAATTAGGACAAGTAGAATATAGAATTCAAGAAAGAATTATTCCTACCAGAGTACAACATAAGTTTGTATAGCTAATACACAATGCACTAATTTATGGGCAGCTAAAACGTGCTGTGATCATTCATCTCGCTGCAAATGAAATGAAGACATTAGGATACTGAGAACCATTTTTCAGCAGCTACCAAATTCAGAGGCGCCCCCTTTCAACAGAACTCAAAGACGATGGCACATGCCACGTCACAGCTTAAACTCAAAAAATACCAATTGCTACCAATTTATTCTCTCTCCAACATCATTCTTATACCAATTTTAACCTTGACTCCCAAAAATAGATTGGTGTTCTTTTCTTGGACAGTTTGTGGTGTTTTCAAAATGCATCTTGTTTCAGTGTCACAATAAACTCAACTCTGCCTGAAAGTCTTACTGTCAAAACTGAGTTTCCTGCATGTAGGTTAAATTGATTTGTTAGTGGGGCCAAAATCAACAATGTGAGTTCTTCAAGCAATTAAGACCAAGAACAATGGCACTGCAAGATACAACAGACGAAATAGTGCACTTCCTAATAAAGAAATACTGAAATATGTCGTTATGAAGCAGAAGCAAACAATTCTATGAGCACTTGAAAGGGGGTGTAAGATTGAGATATTTGGTACCTTTTAGAATTCCGATTAATTGCAATGTTTAAACTTTTAGGAAATGATCCACAAGATATCTAGTCAGAATGGAGTATACTATCATACTCGTTCATGCATTTCCTTTTCTTCCCGTCACAGATGCCGTAAGTAGTGTGCATTTGTCTGCAGATCACCTGGAGATGATAAAACATAAACATCAATATCAATTCCATTATTTTGATTTCCCAAAGTTTCACTGCTTATATGAAGGTCACAACAAGAAAAATGACCGCATACCAAGGTAGCTGAAGAGAATTTCTAACTGTTAGTTGATGAAGATTGAATCTAATAAACAAGGACAATAAATTGTAAGGCATTTAATCACAAAAACAGCATATAAATGTCCAATAAATGCCTTCATCTAGAATTTTAGCCCTAAGTTTCAACTGAATCCTCATTTTTTGACAGGTTTATCTATGTTGTCCTACTAAACATGGAAATCTGATGCACATGCTGAATATGATTTAGTTCATATGTTTGATCAAGATGATTGACAGTAATCTCCATACATCTGACAAAATCGAGCTCAGTTCAGCTTCATCAAAATTTTAGTACTCCGTAGAAGTAATTCACGTCTCAATTTTGTACGTGCTCGATCAGGTGAAAAGTTTTAAAAGTGTCATAATTTGGCAAAAAGTTAACCAAAACAAAAGCCAGTGAAATAGCACTAACCATAATTTGGAAAATGTTATGCAAATTCCAAGCCCAGATTCACAGGACTAAAATCAGCATGTTTGGAGCAAAGTATGGAAGATCCAATTATCAGTTTTCATTTCTCACATTATCCACAAGCCAATTTTCTATCGCTTCATCACAAAGCTCAAGCGTGCTTTCCATGTTTCCTTCCTCATAGCTTACATCAACAAAAAGGCTGTATATTTCTCTGTCAGCAACCAAACCTTTGCTTCTCATTTCTTCAAATAGTTCTCTAGCCTCCAAAAGTTTCTTTCTTTTGATAAATCCCTTTATAAGAGCACTGTAGGAACTAGCTGAGATGTTGAATCCCTTCTCAATCATTTCTTTCCGCAAAAACCATGCTTCTTTCATATTCCTTGCTTTACAATGTCCTTTAATCATAATGTTATATGTGTTGCCATCAGGCATGATCCCTTGAGCATTCATTACCTTAAAGATCTCAGTTGCAGTACGCATATCATTCCTGAAACAATATTGCTTCACTAGAAAATTGTAGGTGGTGGAATTTGGCCTTATTCCCTTCTCCAACATCCACTTTAGTAGATTCTCACTGTCTTCCAGCATTCCTGACAAACAAAATCCTTTCATGAGTACATTGAAGGTAATAATTGTAGGCTGCAAGCCTCTATCTAGCATTGTACGCAGAAGCTCATGAGCTCTATTCACCTCCCCCATTTTACAGTAAGCATCCATTAAGGTGGTGTATGTAATGGTATCAGGACACAATCCCACCATGTCCATTTCTTCCATCAGCTTAACCGCTTGGATTATATTTCCTGCTTTGCAGAGGCCATTAATAAAGGAGTTATAAGTGCAGACATTCAATTGAAGGCCTTTTCCACACATCTCATGAAGAAGATCATTTGCAGTATCTAACTCCCCATGTTTACAGAGGCCATCCACCAAAGCAGTGTACGTGACAATATTAGGCGTGAGCCCCGTCTGGATCATCTGGTTGTGAAGGGCAAAGGCCTTCTTCATCTCATCAGATTTGCAGTAACCATCAATAAGTGCTGTATATGTAACTTCATCAGGTTTCAACTCTTTGCTAAGCATCTCATTGAAAATTTTATCTGCTTCCGTCATCTTTCCACTTCGACAGAACCCATAAATCAAAGCAGTATAAGCTATAAAATCAGGAATAATACCACGAGCTTCCATTTCAGTAAACAACTTATAAGCAACTTGAATATTCCCCAACCTAGAGAACCCATCAATAAGAGTAGTATATACCACATTATCAGGATTTATTCCCTCATTTATCATCTCTTTGAAGAGTTTTTCAGCTTCGAGAATCTTACCATGCTTACCAAGAAGAAGGATTAAGCTGCTATAGGTATAGGAGTTTGGCTTCAACCCTCTCATTTTCATTTCTTTGAAAAGTTTCATTACCTTCTGCAGTTCGGCAGAGTGACAATAACCATTAATTACGGTACTGTAACTAACAACATCAGGCATATGACCTCTGAACTCCATTCTAAGGAGTAAGTAGTGTGCTTCTTTTGCTTTTCCTAATTGGCAAAGAGAATCAAGAATTATGTTGTATGATGCAACATTCCAAGTTACACCCATCTGCGGGAATTCACTAAAAGTCTTTACTGCCATCCCAAGCCCATCGAAATTGCCTGAGAGGCGAGTAAGATATACGTTACAAGAATCAACGGAAATAACAACTCCATAATTCAACAATTTGTCAAACAGCTTTCTTGCTTCAATAATCAGTCCAGCTTCAACAAGAACTTGAAAGCAAACATCAAATACACGTGGATCTGAACCCCAATCTTTATATGTGTAGATTATTTGTCGGAGAAAATGAGAGAATGAAGGAGCAATATCCAAATTTGGGTTTTCCCAAAAGTCACGAATAAGGTCATGGGCCATTTTGAGGTCCTTTGAAGCAACAGCGAGTTGAACAATGACACAACGTGCTTCAAGAGGTGGAGCTCTCTGCAGGCATGCCCAGTCAAAGAAACCTAAAACTAGCTTATAATCATTTCTAATGTTCATAAGAACCCAAATCAGATGGTCAGACCTAAACTTGGATTCAAAAGGTTTTAGAACGCGTCCAAGTGGCTCACGATGGCGTAACTTTATTGCATTTGATATCTGATAGACAAGTTCAGAGTCTTCAATAGTGGGCTTCTTTGGGGAATAATCTGGAAAGGGTCTAGTATCTTTCGTGCTTGAGGAACAACCTCTTTGGCTCAAATGGCTTCCAACAATGAACAGAAAAGAATTTGGACAGGAATCTACGTACGAACAATGAGATAAGATCTGAAACGACTGTCTCATGGAAAAGGTGGCAAACCTCTTCATGTCTGTGGAAGACTTCCATTATAATGAACATTGAGAATCTACTATTGAAAATACAGTGTCTACCCAGCATGTGGAAGAATCATAGAACACGGACCACATCACTCCATACCTGCAAAGAACTTTCACATTCACAATCGCAAACGAGAAAAACCAAAAAAACGTCATGCCTTCTGAAACTATTGAACAAACACGTAGACAAATAGAGGTCACTGAGTAAGTCCATTGATAAGATACTATTCTAAGGAAGGAGCAGATAGCCAAGCGAGACAGAGAGAGAGAGAGTGTTCATGAAAATGAACCTCCCAAGATTGCTTTAACCTGGAAGACATTTACATAACACAACTAAATTATACTTAATGTCTGCAGTAAAGACCATGAATCCATAAATAATCAGATCTCTGTCTCCCAGGCAATCCATCAAACACCTATTGGACAACCATGAAGCCAACAACCTCCCATAAACAAAAGGCAAAACGCCCAAATGACCGTTACTCATCCCATGGTTCCGTATTCTGTATTCCATATTCCATATTAAAGAAATCTACGGTTTTGGTGAAATTTTACGTCCTAGCAACGAAACATTCTTCTGAAGTAAGAGAAACTCATTAAATGGAAAAGGAAACTGAGTGATACCTTTAGATTGCGTGCTTAGATTAGAAAGTTAATATATAAACTCCAATCCAATCGTAAAAGGCAGAGAATCCAAGATTCAGAGTTAATAGTGGAACGCCAGTTCTCTTGTGCTTGGTGAGAATCGCGAGGCTAGGAAGGTTGCAGGTTAGGGGGTGTGGTGAAAAATGGAGATTTTCCAAATTTTTAAAAATTTTGAGAAAATACAAAATGTTTGTAGTAGTAAAAATGTTAAAATATAAATAATACCTTTAGTTTAGTTGAGATGAAGACACAGACACTGCTTGCTATGCTATTGCTTACCCTCTCCATATCAATCACCCTGAAAGCTGTGTAATTTATTCAGTAATCAGAAAGTTCAACCGTCTACTATACTCCTCTCTTTTTAACACTAATAAACAATCACCTTCTTTGTAAAGCTTCTTTCTTCGTCTCAAATAAAATTACAATTTAAATAGTTTTCAGTTTTGTTCCGCTCAGGGTCCCCGAACTCTCGAGAAAAGGCCAAAGCAAACAATTACATTTACTTGAGAGGTAAAAAAGCCTTTTCTTGATGCCCCGCCTGGTTTGCTAATTATGCCAGACAAATGGCAGATGACATTTTTTATTTTGTTACTATACCCATAGGATGCTACATGACCCTTATAGAGAATGTATCGGGAATCTGTTTTCTCTGTTTTGTTATGTAGTTTGTAATACCTGTTTATCTTTTTATCAAAAAAAAGAAAAAGCCTTTGCTTCTAAATTTCTAGTCTCCTCAACAATTGAGTTTTCAGCTTCAAAGTTTCTCGGTGCAAAAGGAATATCAGTAGCTTTAGGCTAATTGGATCTTACAATTCATGTTTAAGATGGTTTTGCAAAGACAGATAGATGAGGAAGGACTCAAGAAAAGGGAGAACTCCGGGGGAGTTCAAGCCCTGATATATTCATTTTCCTCCAATAACTGAAACTAGTGTAACAAATTAATAATAATGATGATGACGATGATATAATAATAATAACAGAGTGGAACCGGTGCTGCTGGACAAAAATGAACTCGAGGACGATAGGAAACCGGCACTATACATTCAGTTCTGTACAGAGATGTATAACAGCATCAAAACTTGTTTCCTATGTAAAACTTCGTTTTTCCAACTTTCCCACTTCGTAGTTAAATCAAGCTACTATAGTTGGTCTGTGTGTTTAACTATCATCTCCTATTCATTACAGCAGTGGGGCTTTCCTTGCCGTAGTTTGTCCCAGAGGCACATCATCTGCCTAGGCGACTGGTAATGAGCAGTGTAATAATTATCAATGCAACCATACTGGCAGAAATTCAAGCTGTGCTCGTACTCCACAGGTTTTGAACGGTTGAACTTTTCAACCCACATTCCCATACTCACATCTTCCATCTTAAACAGCTGCAAGAACATTATCACTTATGAAAAGATCTCACAAGGACGGACAATAACACGCAGGCACATATGGCAACACACGTAGAGACAGGAAAATCGTACCCTCAACTTATGATTTTCAAACTCCGTGACAATGGACCATGCAATGTCAGATGAGAGAATGTAACCTGGACCATCGGCGTATGGTGGATATTCTTCTTCTGGCCATTCCTATACAAGGTAAGAAAATGACAGCAAAAAACTATAGTAAGCCAGGTTTACCAGGATAGCAATACAACCATTTAGAAAGTTGCATGGGTAATTCGATACAAGCACAGAATGCATTGGTCATATTCGTACTTCTGCCATTTATTTCAGCTATTCAAAAATAAAATTTTGATCCAAATGCTACATACTGCATGCAGCACTTCAAGTCATCCCCCCTCCGTTAATTTGGGTGATGAGCTAAATTCTTATTCAGACAAGTGTTCAAAAGAAATCAATTTCCGTAACAGTTGGATTTGTCAGTAACTTTTGGAGGACTAAATTCAGACAAGATGTACGGCCACATAGGACTAAGAGAAAGATCAACAGAAACAAAATCAATTCCCCATGCCAATTCAACCGAAAAAAAGTAGGATGTGAATATAAGAAAACATATAGGGAGATGCATAGCAAACAGAAGGTTAAAAAAAAAAAAGCAGTAAGCAGGGAGTGTTCTGTAATGGCGAGTTGAGATATAAGAAACTGTGACTCATTAGAGGTTGAGACGTAGACATGCATTGCCCAAGTGGCCTTTTTGGTCAAAATACTTGAGCTCTCTTCCTCAATGTATCCTCTTAAGAATGAAAAGAAGTTGCAATTCAACAATGATCACTTTCTCGAGAAATGAAAATGAAAATAGTAGTGTATACGGTGATATAAGTCAGAGCATACGGTAATAGTGTGTGAAAAAACAGTAAATAGTTTTTGGATTCCTTTTGCATTTACCTAAGACTTACCTCGAATGTCACTGCCCATTTACCGCTGCGCAAGGGTTTGTGGTAGTAATTCATGTTTCCAATAAATAGGCTTCTGCCTCCATCAACTTTCTTTACTTCCTTGATTACCGCATCCACTCTAACGAACGTGTCATCATCGCACTTCATAATATACTTTGCAGCAATTGTGCGAATCTATTAATCGCAAAGAATTAAGTTACCATCAGTTTACCTATCATAGTTCTAGTTAAGCATTTGATTATAACAACTAAATAGAAATATAGACGTTGCAACTTGTTGTCGCGTAACAAATATGGACTCTTAGAGATGCAGGGAAGATTCCCACCACTCACCCCATATTCACAAATAGCAAGAGTCTTCAGCACAACAAGGTCATAGTGATCCATGTACGGAACCACAACAATATCACCAAAATACTCGGCTTCTTTCTTGAGCTCTGCGTTTACTTCTTTCCTTCCATTCTGTCAGTATTAAACCAAAATTTGGCATTCATATCAATGCATAGAGGATTCAGAAAATAGAAAAAGGATTTCCATCCACATATTTACCAGTGCAACAAAAAAACGTGCAACCACTGATGAAGATCTTATTAAGTTATGCTGCATCCATGTTTTCCTAACAGCCATCCGTTCAGCAAAATGGTTGCCAGCAGATAGAATGCCAATGAAGAGCTCTACTTGCCCATGGAGAAGCGGTGCTTGCCACTTAGGAAGCATCTCGAGATGCTGCTGTGAAGCAAAGGTTGGATGTGACGCTGGTAAAGCAGCAGCAAATATAGAGTTCACATTGATGTCTCCATTTAAGTACAGTCCAGTGGCATCCTCAAGAAGAAATCCCTGATAAATGGCATAAACAAGTTCAAGAAGATATTCAATTACAAATTCATCAGACTTTACAGAGTTCTTCAATATTTTTAAGAGAGTAAATTACCGGGCGATAAGGGAAGGAAGTGATATGCCTTCCATCCACATTGATATGGTAACCTTCCAAGCCGGCATTGACTGTAAGAACAAATAACTTGCCCTCAGCAAAAGGGAACGGCCACTTGTAAGAAATCCTTTTTGTCTTCCCAATCAGTTTGTTTAGCCACCAATTAACCTTAGAATCTTCTGTATTATTATCATCATCACGAAGCCACTTTTCACATTTCATCTGTCCATCAACTTTCCCAAAAAACAAATAAAAAAGACTTTTAGAAGAGTGGAAATGGAACATTTGGCAAAGAACAAAACTGCATCAGCTCTACATGTATAACTCGATTAGTTAATATAACGCTCAAACCAAATAGAAAGAGGTTGTAACGTCAACTAGGAAATTAAAGTCCACGGCCTGACGTTACACTACAATTCACAACTGAACTACTAATTAGAAGCACGCACAAATTAATCAAAGCAATATTACTAGATTCGCAGTCTCATTGATCAAAAGCCTTGAATCAAATCATTCTCAAACAATCCTGGAACACACTGTCTTTAATCAGTAAAATTACGGTTACGCACAAAACTGCAAAGCCAACAACAATCAGTCTTAAACGAACCCCCGCATAAGAAATATCACCAAAAGAACTCACCAGTTTCCTCATCAGCTCTTGAGTTCCACCCCTCGCATCTCAATGGAGTCCCCCACTGCATTCTGTAGCAAGTGTTCTGCTCAATCACAGCTTTCCCACTCCAATCACCCTTCAATCTCGGATTAAAATGCAAAACCCTTGGTGGCTCCTCCCCATCAACGGTCTTAAGCCCCTGCAGCTCCATCACAAACTGGGAGACCATCACCGCACCTTCTCCTTCTTTCAACAATGTAATTTTGGGGTCTTCCTCTGGGTGTGCCCAATTTGGCTCTCCAACCACCGTTACGTGCGAACCCAGTGTCAACCCGCAAGGAAGTTCCATGATTCTGTTCCGGGTCAAAAACTCCGACCCGGATAAAACAATCGAGTCCGGACACTTCTCGGTTCTCTTGTCAGTTTTATTCTCACTAAGCTCGTTTAGCTTTGAGCTTAGCATTTCGTCCCAGAGCTTCTTGCCAGACAATAGAGCTTGTTTCGCAGCTTTATGCAGCACAGTGAACTCATCGATACTGCCACCATTATCGAAAACAGTTTCATTAAAGAACAGACGAGACACTTGAATCACCTCAAGCATTCGTCTCTCCGGAATGTGGTCGGAAAATCGCCGGCTTTGTGAGTCAGCTCCGATCAGCCGTCGTTGGCCGTCAAAAACAAAAGGCCTATGAGGGCCATACCCAGTTCCGAAAACAATAGGAATTTCAATGCCCATGAAGAGAAGGTACACAAAAAGGGCAGCCACTAGCATCTGGATCAATGTGACTCGACTCTGCAGCACTAAAGGTTCGAACTTGGCTCGCTTCATTGTCGGTGCGTTGCAGCAGTGAAATAAAAAGAAGAAACAGTTTCACACTGGGTGCAAAAGTTTGTAATAAATAAGAAGCAACACGGTAAAGGCAGAGAATCTACAGGAGATTTATTAGGGAGAATTCAGGCGGATTTCAGCGCCATTAAAAGGAAACAGAAAGATCGTGCAAATATTTAGACAAGAACAAATCTTTGTGTAAGACCCATGTTCAAAATCCTTGCATAAAACATACGAGTCGCGAGAAACAAAACACGTTTCCAAACAGATTCAAGTTTGGAGGTTTTACTTTGCATTGACACTTAGACAGTTCTACTTTGTCAGAAAGTTATTATACGTAGATATATAGAAAGAGCAAACTGATAAATAGTAACGTTGAAACGAATGAGACTGTTAATAAGAAAAAACGCCTACCTCAATTCTGAGTCTGAGTAGAGGTCAACTTATCATTGAATTCTTTTTCAGCGTCAGACAACTACATGATGAAATTTTGTGGGGTTGATAAAATCTTTTTAGCATTTAAGTTGAAAGTACTTTTGGGAAAAAAATTAGTAGTGATCAAATTAAATAATTACAAATTAAAATGTTACATTTATAAAGATAATTTAATTTGTATTAATTATAATAATCATAAAAATTATTAAGTTGATTGCCATCAGCATTTCGAACGAGGGCCTTCAAATCTTCTATTTTAGTTATGATATTTTATTTATATATTATCATAAATTTTATATAAATATATGAATAAAATTTAATGAAATAAAATTAAAATATAATAACTCAAAACGAAGATTTGACGTGGCGAAGGCGTTGGTCAGAACGCAGAAGAAAAGACAAGAACACTATGCGCTGGGTATCACTATCACCCATGTTGGGTCTTGAACTCGATTGCTTTAATTTCATCCCAAAATAAAAGACTCAAATATTATTATTTAAATATACTAAGAGCCCTAATTAATAAATTTAACTCAAATAATACTTTTATCTAAGTTGTTTTTTGTTTTAATAAATTAAAAATATCATATCCATATTTAAATATGTTTATTTATTATCAAAAACTTGAGAATTATATTTCAATGTAAATATAGTTCTTTATTTTATTATGATTAATTGCCCAATTTGATCGAAAATTATTATGATTAAATGAAAATCACGGCATTTAGATTTCTATTTCGTTGGCCATATTTTTGTTTTAATTAAAATCAAACATAAACTCTACAAAACTCCTTTTTAAAGCCAAGTTGCGGAAGTGTTGTGGACCCATAACCTGTTGGTGTCTTTTCAAACTAGCATTATTGTTGGTGCATTTTAAGTCAAATAAATCTCCAATAGAACTTGTTTAAGTACATGTGTGCGTACATTTACAAAATTAGGGTAATTGTCAAGTTCTTCAAACGAAGTTACGAGTGATATCATTTTTAAACACAACTTTACTAATTGCTACTCAATGATGGTGCTTGAAATTCCTTTTTATCGTAAAACTTATAACCTTTCTTTCCTTGGTTTTCTCTCTTTTCGAAATTTAATGCCTTTTTTTTGTTTTATTCTGATGTTGTGTGTTTTATTATTTTTATTAACAATCTCATATTATATTTATGTATATATTATTATTGAAATTAAAAATAATGTGTTATGTGTTGAATTTATACATGACATTATAAAATGATAGTTGTTAAACACTAAAGTGATTAAACTAATTAAGTGAATTTTGTGTGCATAAATAGTCAGTTTACTCATAAATATTAATATCTATTATCGAATTAGTTATTTATATAAATTGCGTTTATTAATTGATAGAATTTTTAAATTTATCCAAAGTTAAATTAATATTCAATGACTAATAAACATAATGAAAGAAAATCAATATTTGCTTGTCAAATATATAATGTATCCAAAGATATCAACTTTGTTTGATGAGGTTCATTCGATTGCCTAATAAAGTTTGTATGGCATCAAGCATGTGATAATATATTGTTGAGTTTAATCAAAGGAAACTTAGTAGTATATTCTAATGTTTAATTATATGAATTCGATAATTTATTGAGCATCTATGTATTTAAACCTATTTTTCTTCACCTACATGCTTCTTTTATTAACATGTTTAATGATTTGAACTTCTCTTAACGATGCAAATAAATTCATTTTCATTTAGGTGTTTTAGATCTTAACTTAGCATTATTAAAAGAAAAACATGTTACCGTTACAAATATGAGTAGTGAGATTGAAAAGACCAACTATAAAAGTATAAGAAAGATCTAACAGATTATGTTTCAATTTCATGTCAATCACTATTGCCAATAACATTAAGATCACTATTCTACAAACTAAAAATGCCAAAAATACCATAAGTATGTTCTTTGCTTACGAATATAGTAAAGCTATATGAAGCAAAATTCTTTACATGTTGAATACAGTAAATCATACATATGAGTCGGACCATACGCCAAGGTAGTTCATAAACTATTTGAAGCATGGAAAACAGAATGCTTTCTTAATGAAAGTGGCATCTAACACAACCATTTATATGATTTCGAAGGAAAGAAATGGTCGTCTGTATAAACAAAGGGAGGAAGATAAGTGCAAATAGTTGAAAACATTGCAAATTGGATTCGAGTTGCAGTGGTATCCAAGAATTAATCATCTTCTACTAGCCACTATGTTAGTAAAATGGTGCTTGTAATTGGGTGTTTGTAAATGTAAGTGTTGTTTTGATATACTGACCAATTTTTGTATTGGAATCTTCAACTATGTTAAATACTCTTAGTTAGTTATAATTTAAGAACCTTTGTATTATTGTAATCTTGTAACAACTTTTGCTATGGTAATATAATTATTCTTTCATTTTCTAAAAAAAACATTAAACTTGTGAAAAATGTTTTTGTTTTGTAGATAAGTCTCTTGCTAGTACATTAGTACTAAGCTCATAATCATGAAGTTTGATAGTTTGTAGAGCGTGCAGCAACATATCCTCGAGATGAAAAATATCACAAAAAATATAATGACCCTGGATATGAAAGTTGATAACTCTTAATGCAATTAATTATAAACTCGTTACTTTCTGAGTATGAACCTTTCCAAATTAACTATAACACTATAAATGACAAGTGAAATATTAATTAATTATCTAATATGCTCATTCAAAAGGAAATAATGCTAAAAAATTAAGGAGTTCATTTAATTAATCTTATGGGTTAAAGAGTTAGTAAGATTCGTAAGCAAAAAGTTAAGAAATTTAAGAAGAAGGCCGATTAAAGTGATATAGGTTGTTGCTAATATTGTCAATAAGAAACAAAAGACAAATAAGTGTCATTTTTGTAACAAAGATTATTGAGGTGTACCTAACATAGCATATTATGCAAATATGTCATGTTTCTCGATAAACTTTGCAAATTGTCTTGGACATTGTCCTAATTCGTCATATTTTATATAATATTCACTATTTCCATCAAATCTTACAATTTTCACTTTTCAGTCTAATTATTTTTAACCTCCTTTACAAATACCCTGGGGATAGTTACCTGTTGAGATTTTTCATAAAGAAAATAGACTTATCCATAATATGAAAATTCATTTATAAATGTGATTAAATACTTTTCTTCACCAAAGGATAAAGTATCAAAAGGTTTACATATATCAATGTGCATAATTTCAAAGACTTAAGTACTTCTTATGGCTCCTTTCTTGCTATGTTTACTTTGTTTCCCCTTAACACAATCTACACATATACTAAGATCAATAAAATCTAAAATTAGAAAAATTGTATTCTTTGCCAATCTTCCTAATATTTCTTTAGATATATAACTCAAACGTTTATGTAACAAGTAAACAAAATTATCATTCAATATGCTACACTTAGTAATGGCTTGAAAAACAAAAAATATGAATTAAAAAATTAACATCAATTTTCAATCTATTTAAACCATCCATAAGAATGCCAAAATGAAGACTAAAATTATGTTTAAACAAACCGAAACAACTATTACCAAAAATGTTTCAAAAAATGAAGGTATATAAAGAGTTTGTATTAGATCTAGGTGATAACAACAATTTAATATTAGACAATAAGTCCTTATGCCTTTGATTGGGACCTTCTTATGGCTTCTTACGGACATAAAGCTCTTAATTGATTTATGGTTTAGATTGTAAGGGATCTATGCTAAAAGTATTTTTAAGTTAATGAATGGAAGGAAACTTAGTTTAAGGAATCTACATGTTTAGGGTTCCCTAATAGAAGCATAACTTTATAACCTATATAAAAAAGAAATTAGATTCTCAAACATTAGTGGTCACTTTATTAGTTACCCAGAGAAATCTAAAAGATATAGGTGTTATTTTCTAAACCATAGTCCAAAAATTGTTGAAACAGCTAATGCCATGCTCATTAAAAATGATAACTTTAGTGAGAGTGCTAAAAAACATATTGTAGATATTAATGAAATAAGGTTTGATGTTCTATTACCTATAAATGTCTCAATATCCATATTATTGAACCAAAGGAGATTCCAATTGATATGTTCATAATAACAAAATATAATTACTACTAATATATTTATTATTTTGAGGACAGGAAATATTAGAACAAAATAAAGTCATAAACTCCAAGAAGATAGTGTATAAAATTGAAGTTTAGAACCAAATAAAGCCATAAACTCCAAGAAGATGTGTATAAAGTTGAAGTTTACAGCCAACAAAATGAAGATCAAAACAAGAACAAAAGAAGATCTAGGATCATCAAGGTCACTTCACATTCTATATTAATATTTGTGTAACACCCCTATACGAAACCTACAACCATCCACACACATAACAACCGAATTCCCATACATGCATTCAAAGTATACAATTCTATTTAATTTTATACATATACACATTACAAAACTCCCCAATGTTTAACATTATTATTTAACAGTAGTAATACATCTTTACATTTACATGATAATTCAAAAGAAAACTTACAATTTCCTTTCTTCATTACATATGCAATCATCTCTAACTAAAAACACATTCCAAAAGTACTTTTTCTTCTATCTATTGGCCTTGATCCCTATAGATGTTCCCTGTACCTCACTCCTACGACTTGGTCCTACACAGATTAACACCCGTGCTAAGCTTGAAAATTTAGTGAGAAAAACACTTAGTTTGGATGACTACTCACAACAGTCATTCGCCAAGCACATACATTCATGAACATCGCACAAATATAAATAATGATGGCATACTTAATCAAATAAATAATCTAAACATGCTTCAATTTTTTTTTCATATACCATGAATTCACCTTCAAAACTTAAACATTGATATTCAACACTCAATGATACAAATTATCAATACAAATACACATGCTCGTTCATATACCAATTATTTATGTTGTCATATTGTATTTCTTATTTATATCTCTTTACTTTACTTTCTGTATTAGGCCTGCATATTTTTTGTGGGTGTGAATAACTGGTGCTGTGGATGCCCGAAGTTATGAAACTGTGGATACCCAAAGGTATTAAACTATGGATACATTATAATCTTGAAATGAAAACACCATTGGTGTCAAACTGTAGCAGTTGTACTATAACCCTATAGGTATGCCCATCTATCCATAACCAAGACAATATAGCAGGCACTATAACATTTCCTTTTTCTGTTTGCAAATTTCATAATTCATATATTAACAAATCATCTGATATCCATTTCAAGTCATAAAATCTATAAATGTGTTCATACATGCAAGTCATAACTTACCACCATTAGGAGGGTGTCAAAATCACACTTATATAATCATACTATACATATATGGGCAATAAATATGCATACCAATCATTAATGTACATGTAAGTTTTCTTTAGCATGCATTATGTTCAATATTAAGTTTCCGTGTTTAATCACCTAATTCACATAGGAAAAGTCCTATTTCATTTATTTATAGGTTTTTGAAAGGTTTCATACACATTTAAAAAGATTCGGATAAGATGCGGTAAAAATTGTAAACAAAAATAATGCCACAGTAGTGACAGACATTCTCTCCATTCATACCACTACTTGTTCCTTAACATGCACATAGAAAAAATCAAAACTGAGTTTCAAGTCTTCTAGACATTTTTTCCTCTATGTCTATAGTTTCTATAGCACTAACAATCAAACTATTTGGAAGTCTAAATTATGAGATATAGGCAAAATATCACAAGCTACTCCAAAATAGGGGTAGCATTAGGTCTCCTTTTTCAATCTCAATTTCCAAGGTAATAGTGCTAGAATTAAGTCAGATTTCCTTCTAAAGATAATTAGAGATATGTCTTAGGTTTCATATACAACTAAAATCACACAATACGGAGGTCTATAGGCTGAGTTATGACTCCAATAATATGACTGACTCAAATAAACCTTAGACAAAATTCCACTATACGATGCTCTCTTGTCATATACAATTAAGTTTATGCGAAATAACACTAAAGCATCATCCCATCAACAATTCCACATCCAATTGAAGTACAAAAATTAACCAGGTGGAGTCCTAAAAATCAAAATTGACAAAGTATGTCTTCTATTTCCTTTCCTTTCCTTCCTTTTTGGTTTTTCTTGACTCACAAACTAGAAACACAAAAAATATACCTCTCATTCCCACTTGCAACCTTATAATTTCATTCCTTCATAAGAAAAGTAAGAAAAGATAAAGGTGAAGAGAAAATCTTTAACTTTTATCTTAAACTTTTACCTTAATTTTCACCTAAGATTGACTTGATTTCTTACATGAAAAATGATGAGATCAAGAAGGTGAAATGAAGAGGAGAAAAATCTGGACTTAGAACCCCTTAAATGTTGTGCATCTCCGCTCTCTATATCCCCATTCTAGAACTTTCGAGAATCACACATATGTTTAGTTCCTATTAGACACACATGTTTTATTATTATTGGTCACAAATGCCTTAATCCAATTGGTCCAAGTGTTTACTTTAGAAAAATTACATATTGGTCCTTCTTCTTCCTTTACTTCCCACATTGGACTACAATCTTATCATCTAATTTCATTCCCCTATGTCTTAATTTTCTAATGTAATAAATTTCATGCAATTTGGTTAATTATTTTAAGAGTTGTACCCAAAATACTATAGGTTATTCGAAAACAGGGACAACAACCATAACTCAACTTCAAGCCAGAATCCAAAATTCTTAGAGGCACAATAAAATTTCTGTTCTCTCATAAAAGTTTTAGATGTATGTCTCTAGATTAATTTTCAATTAGAATTATCCAATTTGGAGCTCTAAAGCTAATATGTAGCCAAATTATAGAAGTACGTTTAGTAGAACCTATCCAAACAATGAGATACACACCCCAAATCAACTAACTTCAACTTAGCATGTAAGAGCAACACGAAAACACATCCAATTTAACCATCAATATCTCATTTGCTTATGAAATACTTCTTTTATTAATTCCCCTCACATCACATTCATAAATCCAATAAAACATATAAAACATTCCTCACATCATATTCATAAATCCAATAAAACATATAAAAAATTTCCATACATATTTCACATCAAAGTATATATGCCCATGCCAAAGTGAATAAATTATCCATTTATCCTTGTCTTTTACATTAAGTATCATTATATCTGTTACTAAGATGCACTTAATTCATTATGTTCAATTCTTAAATACTTTCATGGTATATGTTGAGGTGTTACAATTTGTAAGGTCACTTTGTTAATTTAATGCCTATTCATGAATGTAAGACTTATACATTGAAGTCAAATGAAATGATCTAAAAAAAGATCAAAATAAGAACAAAAAGAGATCAAAGGTCTTCAAGGTTACTTCACATTTTTGTATTAATATTTGTAAGATTATTTTGTTAATTTGATGATCTGACAACTCATCATATATAATCATTTCATTTTATTTTATTATATAAGTCTTTACATTTATCAATAAGCATTAAAATTTTTAATTTGTAATATAAAAATTTCGTGATCTTTCAAATAATCTTTGAAAAATATTTTAATTATATTTGGGTGAATGGAAAAGTGACGGAGTTGCATAGTCGATAGGACAACGAAGTGACAATGGCTACAAAAAAGGTGAAAGGATATAGAGTGAGATTGGGCATATAAAGAGCACCCTGTGGGAGATTAGGGGCATGAAATCCTCTGTCCCCATTTTTGTGTACCAATCTTGTCTCATTTGATCCAAGCCATCTATTTGTATGGGTCCCACATAAATGAATGACTTGGATCAAATGTGACAGAG
>JANVCQ010000003.1:13962347-13973489 GCA_025531925.1 Erythroxylum plowmanianum | reverse complement strand
GGGCCCTTAGGAGATCAATTTTCTTGGAGGAAACTTAGGGTAAAATTATAAAAATTTGTTTAGATGACATTAAAATACGTTCGATTGGAGGTTTCTTTGTAGTGAGGAATTCCTCCCTCGTGGGATGTGTGTCCAGATGTCACGGAGGACGTCGGGCCGCGACTCACCGGGGAGGGGCTCCAACAGGGACAGAGTAGGTACACCATTTTTGGGATAGAGGATTTGAAGGGATAACAACACAATATTTAAGAAACTCTTTTATCTTTTAAGCTTTTCAAGGTAGCGAAGAGAATAGGGAACATAACTTACAGTCTAGATTTACCAACAAACTCTCGGGTTTGTCTTACATTTCACGTACTGCAACTTAGAAAAAACATCTCCAATATGTCATCGGTAGGTTGGGCATTTCAGATTAGTTACCAACTACACTCAAAACATTGGTGGCAATTCAAGATTGAAGATCGGTGAGGAGGAAGATTAAACCAGTAGTACAAGTGATAGTAACATTAGTGTTTGGAGAACGTCAATAACAGTAGCTGAGTTTTTGTATGATATGTAGCAACGTTTTCCATGAATCAACTTTGTGAACAAGGTTATTGAAGCATGAGGTAATAATACAATGTGAAAATGGCAACAGTCGAGATGGAAGGTGAGTTGATGATAGAGTGAGTAGTGCAAGTAATTCCGAGACAATAGGATATCACAAAAAAAGAGAACATTTCAGCATGACAAGAAAAAGGTGACAACATTTTATTTACAGGATATTTGATTCAAGAAAGAAGTGACAACATTTTATTTATAGGATACTTGATTCACTTGCCGAGATAAGAAATAAAATGGTGATTATTTAAGAATATAATAAATGGGAATAGAATGAAATGATTATTATTTAATTTATTTTATTCTAAAATTTTTTTAATGATGATGTGATACAAATGTTTTGGTTTGAAACGGTTAATTTAGATTGACAAAGAAATGACTAATAAAAAAGTCATAATATCCGAATAGTCCCCACTAATTACATTCTTCTTCTTCTTCTTCTTCTTCTTCAACACTGCAAAAGATACATTGAGGAACCAACCACCAAACACTCATTGGAGCTGTTTTATATGGCACGTAGATCATCCAGTGCTCTTCTGCAGTTTTAGGTTTTTTCTCTCAGCTAATGCTGCAATTATATTACCATGAAAAGAGTAGATATGATTATAACACTTTAAATTCTCCGGAGCATTGTGATGCCTGAGGGCTTGTCAGTTAAAGTTTAAGCTATCGGGACAAAAATGCTGTCATAACCTGCAACAGTCGATACAACGGCAATGCCAATGAAGGATTGAAATGAAATATGTGTGTGTTAGAAGCCTGAGATGAATTTTGCCCATTCTAGCTCCCTACTTTGCGAATAATGTTGTGGTCTGTGCAAACACAATTGCATATTTCAAGCTTCTATCCCATAAGGCCATACTGGCATAAGTCCCAACATTGCATTGACTTCTTCAACATCTTTGTCAATTGACAAGTTCTTTCCCTCTTCCAATGAACCATCTTCAAGTCCAGCAAACAATCAAAGTGAAACCAAAGAAATTTCACTTACTTGAAATGCCCAAAACTTTGAAGGGACAGGTATCGTTCCTCTTTACTAGAAATGGCTGAAGAAGTAGTTTGCCTCCTAACAACTGTAATAAACACTGTAGTTCTGTTTAATGGATTTGCTCTTCATTTTCCAAGAAAGTTTGACCTATAATTCTAGTACCAAGTGGCGAAAGAAAGTAGTGAAGGATGCTTCACTCATATGGGAATTACAAATCCGAAGGCCCAAATTCTTAATCTCCTTTGGGTGTTGCACATAAATCAATCATGGAATTAAGACAGAATATACAATGGCAGACTCTTCATTTGAATTGAACTCATTGCAGTTGATAGTATCAACAAATCTAACACCTACAAGTTGAAAGGAAATAGTCTGACACTGTTACAGAACTATAGTGAGAAAAATGATCAGGATCGGGAATAAAATTAATATACGTGTGTGTTTGTATATACATACACATACACACACCAAGATGTAGATGAGGGAAGCAAAAAGGAACCTGTGATAGCTACCGAGAAAAGAGTAACGGTAGGGCTCTGAGAAGTGACAACAGTGCCTCTGTGCAGGACCAAGTGTTCGCATCCTCATGATCTTTCATATCTTCATATAGTCATGTTCATTTTTCAAGTTTATCCTCCATCTTGGTAGACACTTCCATTAGCAATAATGATTCATCATCATCATTGTCTTGCGCATACAGTGGAGTTATTCCACACCTTTTTATATGACCACCTCCAACATATCGATTGTAGAACTTAAATGAAGCCATATGGAGACAATGACGAGAAAATAATTGCCGCTTATCATGCATCCACTTATTAAAGTCATCTATATTCCAAATTAATACATGTTGCTTTCCTGATTTAGATGGATAGAATTTTCCCAACAACCTATTGTAAAAAGTTCGATAATTGGTTTGATAATGAAACAGAGTGGTAGAATTGTTGTTATCTTCAAAGCAGCATTCAAATTCGACATTTCCATCACGAGCACCATCATAATAGGAGTTATAAACAATGCAAAATGCGAATCCAAAAAAGCTATGATTGATGAGCCAGTTTGACACAAGCTTTATTCTGATTGTATCTCCAATAGTCTGGTACTGGAACCACTTTGGAATTCTAGTTCCTAGATAACAGAAGTTAACCTCCTGCATGTAAAATTTGAAATTATTGCTTAAGAAACTAATAATAAAAAGAGAAAAAGTGTAAACTATCTAAGGAGAAACGCAGCATACCTTTGGGCCGTTTGTCAACATATTAGATGCCATGGCCTGGCAATCTATTTTCATCCAATGTCAAGCAATCCACAAAGTTAAACCGTTTAATGCACCCGCTAAAGAGTTGTTTTACGGCAGACACAGTCTTCAAAGATGCACAATTAGCAGCAGTTAATCGACATAGACTCTTGGGAAGTTGTGGTAGGGATTGAAGGCTTTTGCAGTAATATAAGTCCAGAGACTCCAGTTGGGAAAGTTGTTTGATGCTCTCAGGGGTCCTCTCAAAATCATTTCTTCTCAAATCTAGCTGCCTCAAATAGTACAAACAACCAAGATCCGTAGGCAATTCCCTTATACTCAATTTCGATAGGTCTAGAATATAATACGGAGCCGGAGAGATCCTTTAAAGCAGGGATGTGATGGTATGTCACCCAAATAATCCAGCTCAGGCTCTCTATCCAAATGTTTTTTTCTTATAGTTATTCTTGACATGACGCTTGTTGACGAGGTTGATTCGTGACCTACGGACAAGGAGAAATCAAAAGAGAAACATTCTGAATCTTCTAAATCCAAAAGGTTTTGTGGCTCCCACTGCTTTAAGCATTTAGAAACTTCAAATTGGGAAAGATTTGAATTGTTTCCCAGCTTCCGCTTTTTAAATTCACTGCTCAAATAGAAAGAACAAATATTTTTTACGAAATTACCCAAGCTTGCTGGGAGATAAGCAACATTACGACACTCTTCCATAAGCAACATTACGACACTCTTCCATATCTAAGAATTCCAGCCCTTTTAGATTCTCTATAGACGACGGTATCACTTCTATGCCTGAGCCAAATAGTTCAAGCTCCCTCAAGTTACACATGGGCTCCAAAATCTCCGAAAATTTCTGTAAGTTTGAGCATTTCTCCAGGTAAAGTTTCTGAAGAGATTTTAACTTGTAAATGTTACTTGGAAGACTTTCAAGCTTTTCACACCCATTCATTCTCAAGGTTTCATGTCTGCTGAGGCGCTCTATTGATGATGAGGATACCTCTTTTATTGCTGTACCTGCTAAATATAGTTCCTTCAAGTTGCTTGAAATTTCTGGAAATCTCTCCAAATTTGAACATCCCCCGAGATTAAGAATTTCAAGGCAATTCAAATCAACATTTTTTGGGAAACTCCTGAGATTTTGGCAGTCTTTCATGTTTATGTGTGTAATCTTACTGAAGAATTGGCACAACATAGAAGATGAAGGCACCTTGAGACTGCCAAAGCCAGGAGATAACATACTACAAATATTTGTTATATGAGATATGAAGCGAGACTTGATCAGGGACTGTGCAGTCACTGTTAACTTGCCCCCTGTCTGTATAAATAGTTGGGTTTTGACATTAAAAATCTTCAATTTAAACAAAAAAGGAGATAATATGTGCATACTACCTTCCCTTCTTTCATTAGCTATTTAATGTTACTGTTACGTAGCTTAAGCACAAGCAATTCTTTCGAGTCAAAATCAGCCGGCAAAGATTCCAGTGGGTATCCATCCCAACAAAGGTATCTTAACTCACTAGGAAGATAATTGAGACTTTGAGAGAATTTCGGTTTACTCTTTTTTCCATGAAAGCTGTACAACTTTAGGAATTTCAAATTGGGCATCCTTCTAAAAACATCTGGATCTAATTCTATGTCTCTAATATGAGACATGTTGAGAACAATACTTTCAGTTGCCCCAGTTCCCTGATAATCATGATAAAAAGAAACATGAAATAACAACTAAGTTTAATAAAAGTATATTAACTAATCTTTTATCTGAACAATTCTCAAATGGTAAAACAACTAGAAGAGTATTACTAAACACATTTCAGACTTCATTCCGATAAAAAACAAATGGTTTATTTAAAATCTTACTCTATTTTTCTCAAGCACATGGCAAATCTCTTCAGCATCCCATAATCTACTCGGTTGACTAGGATCATCAGACTCTAGGCGAACAATGTGTTTACTCATCTTTTGTAACAGGTCATGCATATCTAACTCATTAGATTTAGAAACAATCACCAGAGATTTGTCAACACGAGCACTTAATCCAATATCTGCTGAAAGTCCACAATTGCTAAGCAACTGCACTGCATCATCTTTGTTCTCACCTTTAAGAAAACATGCAATATGAAGAAAGATAGCCTTCTCTTCCCTATTTAATCCATCATAACTAAGTTTCAACACATTTTGGGTCTTCTCATTGGGAAATTTTGACAATCGATCCATTGTATCTTTCCATAACTTGACCCCCTTCCCACACACATAGGAGCCTAAAACTTTAATAGCCAAAGGGTTTCCTTTGGCGTAACAAACAAAGGAATCTAATCGAGGCATATAATCTTGCCAACGATGCTTTTGCTTAAAGGCATTCATAACAAAAAGTTGATGAGATTCAGCATAAGTTAATGGTTCAACATTGGTATACAGCCGCGGCAATTTTTTCAAATACTTGTTTACTCTGCTAGTTATAATGATTTTACTTCCTGAACCAAACCAACAGAGATTTCCAATCAAAAACTCCAATTCTAATGGATCACTCATATCATCAAGAACAACTAATGGCCTTTTGCGATTGCGCCTTTCCACAAAAGAGTCCTGCCTGGTCCGATGTTTATTGTATTTATTTTCACATCTCTTTCCTCCAGTAGCTCAGAAACAAGGTGCCCCAATAATTTCTGTATGCCTCCTCCCATTTCTGATACTTCTCTAACATTCCTAAGAAAACAATGGCTTTCGAATTGACTCGAAAATAGAGCAAATATAGCTTCAGCAATAGTGGTTTTTCCTATTCCGCCCATACCCCAAATTCCTAAGATGCGAACATCTGATGACCCAACAGCAGTTAAACTTTTTGCTTGCCTAACCTTTGAAGTCAAACCCACGATGCCCTCTAAACTGCATGGTAATGGATGTTCCAATTTCTCCAAAATGTCCTTGACAATTAGATCAATCAATGTATTATCAGGCCTGAAAAGTTGTGGATTGAATTTGAAAAAGCAAAAAATCATAATCGATTCTCCATCAATGTTTCTTCGGGGGGAAAAAAAAACTTCGAAAATTACCTGATGGCATTAGAATCCCATCCTGAAAAATTGGAAGCTTTGGTCATGGAATCCTTCCATTTTTAGATCTTGCTTGAGTTTCTGGAATTCTTGTTATGTTTCTCAAATGATTCCTTAAAACTCCCAACTTGATTCCGAACATTAGAAGGATTAACAGGATAGAACACGGGTACAATAATCTGGTTATGAGTCTCATGGCATTCAATGATCCGTAAAAGTTCATCCAAACACCAGGTGGAAGATGCATAGTTCTCGGAGAAAATAATGAGAGCAACTTTGGACATTTGTATTGCTCGAAGAAGCACGGGATTGATATCTTGCCCTCTTGGAACTTCATTGTCTATGAAGGTGATGAGGCCTTTACGAGAAAGAGCATCGGAAAGATGACAGAGGAAGTTGTAACGAGTGTCTTCACCTCTGAAGCTGAGAAATACGTCGTACATGCACTGGTGGTTAGCCATAGAAGAGGAAGAAGCGATTGAAAGAAAATGGGTGAAACTGAAATGAAAGCGACAAGCAGACTCTAAGCAATTGGAAATTACTTGTAAGTTTCCGCGGAAAACGACTTGCGAACTAAACGCCTTTGAAGATTACAGTCAACCCGCAACTCAATTTCAGATATGAAACTTTAACAACTTATTGTCAGAAGTATATTAGACTTTCGTTATTAAAAACTGGAAGACTTGAGTAAAGAAAATCAAGTAATCCCTTCAATTATTGCTGTATACAACGGTAAAGTAACCAGCACTCAAGACTCAACCTAACCTACAAATAATCACCTCAGAAACACAGCGGAGTCATGTCTGCCACAGTGCCAAGTCAAATTGTCGCTCCCACCTATGCCAGCTCATCAAGAATTTTCTCCTTCCATCTGTGCCAGCTTGCGCTCCAACCTCCAAGCCTCCAAACTTTGTCGCCATCACCAGCTCCAAGCTCCATTGCGCTCCCTGCTTCATCACCCAGGCTGTTACTTGTTTTCTGTACAAAATTAGCGAAATCGGGCTATATAATATTTGTTAATATAATGACTAATTATATTAATTATTTGGATTTCGTGGAATTGAAGTTTGAAAGGTATATGAGACATTATTTACATTGCATTAACGGCATTTTGAACTTTGAAATTCATTCGTGGTTATGTTATAAAAATCTTAATTATTTGATTCTTTTGGAATGCCACAAAAATTTAAAAGTTATTTACAAACTAATTGCTTGATTTCACACAATGATTCTCATATATACTTATAAATTCATCGAGTATTTTACTTACTATATTTAATTATCTAAATTTTGGAAAATAGTTATGAGTAAGTACATAAATTTAGGCGATTTTTTAGCTTTCATATACAATATATTTAATCAATTGAGGTTAAGATTATACAAGAGAAAAAACAAGTTAGATAAATGTGTAATATTTTATTTCCAGATCAGCAAGCAAGAATTAGATATAAATGGATTACTTAACATATATCACAAGGTTCTAAAATAAGATAATGTTACTATATGTTTTGAGTAAATTTACTTTTATGTGCAACAATTTTTATTTTTAATATAAAATTATTAATTTGATTTTGACATGTATCATCATCATCATCACCTAGTTCGAAATCCCGCAATGAAGCGGGATCTGAGGAGGTCCGATAGTACGCTACCTTATCCCTACATAATAAAGAGGCTATTTCTGGTGGACCCACATGCAAATGAGACAATATAAGAACGATGCAAGTTATATAATCAATTAATTAAAAAAAAGTCTGCGAGAACCTAATAGGCTACAAAGTCCATCCCTCCTTGTCAAGCAGTAAGTAAGGGGACCTCCCTCAGAGACCCTGCCGGAATGATCCCCTACTATCCCCCCCCACACCTGTCGTGCAATCTGCGCAACGTGACACGGTATCTCCTAGTAACTGTCATACTGACTTTAGGTAACTGGAACGGTTAATCTTTTACCCTGATCCGATCACGCCAAACTTTTCTATTTCTAGCGACTACCTCATTAAGGGCCAACTCTGACATATCTTCCTGATCACTTACTGCCAGTTCTTGTAAGGCCTCCCTCTCCTCCTCTTATATTCATTAAGTGTTATTCCCTCACAACTTCGAATCAGAGCATCGGAGGGCCTCTCCGCACATGCCCATATCACTTAAGCCTAGTCTCTTTTAACTTATCGGCAAAGCTGGCTACCCGTAGTCTATCTCTTACCACCTGGTTCCGGACCTTATCTCTCCTGGTAATGCCACGCATTTACCTAAACATACGCATTTCTACTACCAACAACTGTCTTATATGCCTACGTTTAGTAGGCCAACACTTTGCCTCATATAACATGGTTGGACAAATCACCGTTTTATAAAACTTCCCATTGAGTTTTAAAGGAATCTTCCTCTCACATAAAACTCTTGATGCACTCCTGTCACATAAAACTCTTGATGCACTTCTCCATTTGACCCAGCCTGATCTAATATGATATACAATATTAGCATCGATATTCCCATCACTCTGAATAACAGACCCAAGATACTTAAAACTCGTCCTCTGTGGTATGACGTCGGTGCCAATTGCTACCGCCACGTCATGAACCCCCTGATTTCTTGAAAAGTTGCATTCTAAATACTCCGTCTTAGACCTGCTCATTTTAAAACCTTTCGACTCTAACGCATCTCTCCAGCAGTCTAACTTGGCATTGACCCCTTCCTTGGTCTCATCCACTAGGACAATATCGTCCGTAAATAACATACTTCAAGGTACCTCTCTTTGAATATGTTTGGTAATCTCATCTAACATTAATGTGAACAACAAAGGACTTAACGCAGATCCTTGGTGGAGACCAACCCTGATAGAAAACGCTTCCGTATTCCCTCTTACCGTCCTTACGCTAGTCAATGCTCCTTCATGCATATCCCTGATTACTTTAATATAGGTGATTGGAATGCCCTTAGCCTCCAAACACCTCCATAAGAGGTCTTTAGGAATCCTGTCATACGCCTTCTCCAAATCAATAAAAACTATATGCAAATCTCGTTTTCGTTCCCTGTAGTATTCTATGAGTCTACGAAGTAGATGTATCGCTTCTATCGTGAACCTACCAGTCATAAATTCAAATTAGTTGACCGATACAGAAGCAGTCCTTTGGATTCTCTTCTCAATTACCTTCTCCCACAGCTTCATGGTATGACTTATTAGTTTGATGCCTCTATAGTTGTGACATTATTGGATATCCCATTTGGCCTTGTATAAGGGGATTAACCTACTTAATCTTTATTCATCTAGCATTTTGGCTGACTCTAGAATCATATTGAAGAGTCGAACTAACCATACAATACTGACAACTCATATCCGTTTCCATACCTCTATAGGGATCTCGTCTAGTCCTACGACCTTACCGCTCCCCATCACTCTCAACACCTTTGTAATTTTACCCCTCGTAATCCTTACCCATGCGTGCCTTTTATGAGCATGCCCCGTCGCAGAGGGTTCTACTAACTCTACGTTGCCCACTATCTCTTCGTTATACAGGCCATGAAAATATCTCTACCATCTCCTCTTGATGTCTTAGGTCTCTGTGAGTACCTGCCCTGCTTCATCATAAATACAACAAACTTGGTTGAAATCATTCGTCTCACATGCCCTATCTCGTGCTAACTTGAAAATCTTTTGTGCTCCCCTAAACGTATCCAAGTCGTGATACATTGTCTCATATGCTTGCCCTCTAGCCACTGCGATAGTTTTCTTAGCCCTTCGTTTTGCCAACCTATACCTTACTCTGTTAATTTCCCTCTCCGCCTCCGTTGAACTAGCTAAAAGATCTTTAAAAGCTCTCTTCTTCTCCTTAATTGTCCCCTGAACCTCGTCTGACTACCACCAACCTTCCATCTGCCCACCTCCTTGCCCTTTGGGGACCCCTTTGGATACCTCTAGGTGATTGGTGGTTGTTGCATGCACTATAGAGGCTACACCCTCCCACATCAGGTTTGCATCCCCGCTCACAGACCATGTTGCATTTGACCAAACTTATGCCCTAAATCATTCCATCTTGTCCCCTCTTAGTCTTCACCACTTAATTCTACAATAATGCAGGATAGAAAACTGTGGCCTCCATCCTTTAATCCCGAAATGCAGAACTAGTAACTTATGTTGAGTTGATATGCATGCAGCTTGCAGTACTTTGCAATCTTTGCACCATGATCTGACACCTCTCCTGACAAGGAGATAATCTATTTGTGTCTTTGAGGTGCTACTCTGAAAAGTTACTAAGTGCGTTACATTTTTCTTAAAAAGGGAATTAGCTATGACTAACTCATACACTACGGCCAAGTCTAATAAAGCAATCCTATTATCATTTCTAATGCCTTACTCGAAGCCCTGGTGAGTTCCTGTATATCCATCCGTATCAGCCCCAATATGTCCATTAAAGTCACCTCCAATGATGATCTGTTTCGAATTAGTGAATTGTTGCAACACCCCCTCTAACGCTTCCCAGAACAGACATTTATGTTGTTCGTCTGAGCCCACTTAAGGTGCATACGCACACACGACATTGAGAACCACATTGCTAACCACAATTTTAGCCACCATAATCCTATCGTTGACCCTTGTAACTCCCACCACTCGACTTATAAGTTCCTTGACCACCAGGATACCTACCTTATTCTGCTTTCGGGTACTTCCCGAGTACCATAGTTTGAAATCTTTTATCTCCTTCGCTTTAGCGCCTGACCACTTTGTCTCCTGAATGCAGGGTATTTGAATCTTATACTTATATAAAATGTCCACTACCCGTAAGGGTCCCAACATTCCAAGATCCGAATCTCAATATGTTCTCGCCGTTTTTATCCCGGTGTACTGCACGCACCGACCCGCTCGCACTAGTCCCAACCGCTCAAATTGAAGATATCCTTCCTGTCTCGGGCCTACACTTGTCCCTCAGGTCTATGCCTAAGGAGCCTCTAAAAACCTTGACCTAATACTAATACCAAAACTAAAATATAGTTAAAAATAAATAAATAAAATAAAATAAAAATAAACTAAAATAAAAATAAAAAAATAAAAAAAAGAATGTATATATAAAATATAAAATATATAAAAATACTAAATTAGATTAAACTAATAATAATAATTATAACAATAATAATAGTACCGGTTAAAAATACCCCAAAACTCAAGGTAAAGGGAAAATAAATGCAAATAATACTAATAATACTAATCACAAATAATAATAATAATAATAATAATAATAATAATAATAATA